>BGPR01003191.1:121982-145148 GCA_013235015.1 Araneus ventricosus
TTTCCTTTTTCTTTAGATTTGAATAATCATGCAATTTGGTATATTTTTACCTCGCAAGATTTATGCGATTTCATTTCTTTATTCGTCTATGAATATAGGATAATTTGGCCATGCACCGAAATAATTACTGCAGTGGCGTAGCAACAGAGAGGTAAAGGGGTATACATGCCCCGGGCGGTGGTTTTAAGGAGCGCTATGGAATCAAAATATTATTGCGTTTATGTCATTTTTAAGGCAAAATATAGTGAGGGGACATAAAGCAAACCCATGCCCTAATGGCACACCACAGACACCATTTATTCTTGCTAAGCCACTGATGACGACTGGGGGAAAAATCATATAACTTCCCGCCACTTGCCCTCACTACGCCATTGGCTATATTGACAAAACATTGATGCGTTTATGTCATTTTTCAAAATGAAGTACGATCAGATCGCGAAAGAATACCATAACCTGGGTTTCATTTACACAACCAAAGCCACTGATAATGTCTGTGGGGGGGGGCGAAAAAATCATAGTATGACCCGGGCGTTATTTACACTCGCTACGCCAGTGAATTACAGAAATTTCCATGTTTAATAAAGAAAATATTATAGATTTAGCAAAATTTCGACAACGCTACGATAAATTTCATATAACTAAAAAATTTTAAACACGGTAAGGAAAACGGAATAGATTATTGACTTCAAATCATTTGCAATCAAAAGAAAAAATGAGAAAAAATTGTGTAGAATAAACATGTAATTAAAAATGTGTTTTTCATTTACCAGTGGCTGTGTGGTAGAATTGCATTGATTCTCTGCAGCATCTGGACTTCCTGTTACTGTTAGCTGTTCAATGTCACCCTAAAAAAGAAGTTTCAATTGTTATTCATTACAAAATAATAATAAAGAATTTATTTTCTTATAACTCTGAAATATACATTATGGTTTTATTCGTATTTAGAAAAAATTTGATAAAGAGCTTTCCTGAGTTGAGTGATAGCTAGTATCCTCCGTCCTGCAGTTATCATATTACTCAAATGCGAATAGGTTTAAATTCCTGAAAAATTTACCACCATCAGTCAACATAAACTGCTAGTCTTGATAGAGTCAAAAGTTGAATTGATGACCTGATTTCGAAAGACGACGTTAATACTAGTTTGAATTGTACAATCAAAGACGACGTTAATACTAGCTCTTTGATTGTACAATTCAAACATACAGCCACCAATAGAATAAGCACTCATTTATTGGCCCTTCTTAACCATAAACTGTAATAATACTAATAATAAAAACAACAATATTTTTTTTATATTTATGCCTGTGGCTTTTTTCCCTCTATATCATTTCCGGTATCCAAAAAAATTTTCTTTCTTTTTTTATTGTAACTTTTGACCTAAAATCCTCGTTAATAGTACAATTCAAAAACATTTGATCCTCATTGATATCACTATTAAGGTATCACTTTTTACGCTATACAATTTTTCCAAGAAATGAATTCAAAACAAGTTAGTCATTTTTACTGAATCAAATATATTTTCAATATACCAAATATACAGGATGCTCACTTAAGGCTCGAACACTTCCCTTTAATTTCAGAGCGACTATAGCTATAGTCATAAAAATAGAGTCTAAGTATGGTAAAATGGTTATATTTTACGCCATCAGAGCACTTACAGCGCCACCTGGCGGCAAACTGAGGAATTATCGTTCCTATCTCGAAAACAATACGATATAGAGAAAATATGTCAATCATAAAGTTGCAGAAGCATCATCAATTTAGTACAAAATGTATGGACAATAACATTAAGAAAAGAACACTCTAAACTCACACTTGTTTGTTCTTGATTTCTGAAATTAAGACGTCACAAAACGTCGACGGAAGGAGAAAATGTTATCTTTCTAACAAAAATTATCCCAATGGACTTTTTCCTGTGGGGATTGCTCAAATAGCAGGTGTATGCGACCTCTCCGCCAACACTGCAGGAGCTCCGGCCACGTACTACTGATGCTTGACCAGCGTGATACCCAATATGCTAAAAAGCGTGTAACGTAAAATTCAAACAAGTGTCCAAATGTGTATTACAGATGACGGTGAGAAGTTTGAACACGGAAAACAAAAGTATCTTCTGATAATTCGTTGATTTTTTTGTTTTCTTCTTCCAATACGTTTCGTTATGTGACAGTGTTGGAAATCACGAACAAATAAATGAAGTTCTAAGCGTTAGATTCTTAGCATTAATGTGCACAAGATGTATTTTAGTACTAAATCAATGAATGTCCTAAAACTTTATAATTCGCTTTTTTCCATATACCGTTCCATTTTCGAGATAGGAACGCCAATTCCGCAGTTTGACGCCAGGTGGCGTTGTAAGCGGACTTATGATGTAGTGACGGCCCACTTTCCTATACCTTAACACCACTTTTATAACTATAGCTGCCATCATTCTGAAATTAACAGGGGGTGGTAAGGGACTTCAGTGGGTACCCGGTATAAAACGTATAACAAATCAAATTCGTGAAAACGGTTTTTTAGTTTTACAAAAATATTTGTATGATGAGATTTTTTGTAAGAACGCAACGAATTTTAGTGTCCGCAATTCCCGTTTTGCTACATTTAACATTCATTAATGTTAAATAAACTGATTTTTCTGTTCCAACAGGTTGGATAATTTATCTTTCTTGTTTCAAGCAATAAGTTAGTCCCCTAATTGTGAATAGTGAGAGGAATTATTGATTGAAAAGTTTTTTTTCGAATTAAATTTGTTTTAATATTAAACAATAAAGAAATAAGCTAACACTAAGATTTTCTGATTATCAAGAGAGAATGCACATACAGAATTATGGAAGTGACGATTCTACTTAATTTAAAGCTTGTTTCTTTTAAGAAAAAATGGAAAAGAATGAAAAAAATACGATTGATGATAAAAATTAGGATGTCGTAATATAGTTTAAAAATCTAGTTCAGTTAAAAAATAAACAATTGCGTCGGCATAAATGTTATTTCACCATTCTTTTTTCTGCATTTATGCCGTGTGTTTGGTACTATTTGAGCGTAGTCAGATAACGTAGGCATTATTTATTGAGCAAGGTGAATTTCGAATCTAAGATAAATATTTATTTACATAAAATAATGCATATTATGTACAGTCCCCAGGTATGGATTCATTATATTTAGAAATTGGAATCTACAGCAATTCTCGTGGCAGTGTCTGCTGGATATACGCCTGGTCAAAATCGCTCCGAAAATCAATATGAGGTATCGACGTCCATTCATTCTTATGGTAAAGGGAAAAAATTGAACAATCTTTGAATTCCCTCGTACACTTTCATGGTGCGACACCAGCCACATCCGGTCATTTTAGCGCCAGTCTAGTTTCACATCAAGACCGAACCTACAAAATATCTGAGAAAGCAATTACCATGTGTGGGGGTTCGATGAGCGAATGCGTTGCATTATGCACAGCTGTTGAGAATTTTAACAGGATTTCCTACTCTTCCGAATTATTTTGTGGGTAACAAGATCACCTTCCAAATCGTTTTACTCCTTTATCCTATTGAATTCCTACATATGTGATTACTAGACTTGTTAAAGATTAGGAAAATCAGAACAGTTAATCCCACGGGAGACAAGTTTCGCTTACCAATAAATAACTAGAAAAGAAGAAATCACTTTTTCTGTATCTCTGTCTAAATCTTTTTGAAATTTTCTCCACCTACAATTTCGATATCAATTTGAATTGTTTATAATTTTTGGCAATCTCATTTTTAATTCCTTAAATTTCTAAGTCAAGGAGTTGACATTTCTTGTAGAGATACCAAACATCTCATATAATTATTTATAGTCAACGTTTGGATTCCTGAAATTAAATTCATAGATTGCTATTCTCATATCAATATTTTTCACAAAAGCAAATGTAAGATTATATGTATAATTCATTCTCTTTGAATTAATCATGAAATAGAATAAATCTATATTTAGAAATCTTAGATTACATTTAAACAAATCACAGAATTATTTTGCAGTTGATTACAAAGGAATGACTAATTCATAATTTATGAAAAAATTATCCGAATTATCTTCTGCATATTAAACCAAAATACGAATGGCAACAAATTTCCTAGATATATGAGTTATTAACAATGGAAAGAGAATATCTGTTGGGCGACGAACGGAAAAATTTTCTGCTTGTAGAGATATTTTAACCAATTAATGGGCTTTCTTTACATCAACGAGGAACTGAAAATTTAACATTCTAAATGGAAAACTGTATAAAGCAGATGATGCATCTAAGAACTTTTAATAACAATGGTAGATAGCAGAGAACTGAAAACTATTAAATGTAAAAATGGTTTGGAGGATTAGACAAAGGTATCCTGCTGGTTAAGCATTTATAACTCTGAAATTTTGTGAAGAGGTATGTATTCTAGAAATTTTTGGTGATACAGAAAGATCACGAAACTGCTATGAAATCACCAAATTTTATTTATATTATTTTTTTAATCTATTTCCGCAGGATTAATTTATATTTCTTTAATTATTCGTTAAATTCATTTTTATATTTCATTCAAAAAGTCATTTACATATGTTATAAATAAATGAATCCTTGCGTTATAATATTTAATTGACTGTTAATTTGACAATTCTGAGAAGTAATTACTGAAACTCATGTAAAGCATAATAAATGGCTTTCATAACGAAAAGTATCAGAGTTTCTAATTAATTTGTTTGTTAAAACACACTAAAATGATAAAAAAAAAGTATAATTATCAATAGAATTCAATTTTACACATCAAAATTAAATGATATAGATGCATTAATACCTCTTACTTAACTCTTTCTAAGGCCATGGGAAGTATACTACTTCCCAACAAATTCGAGAATTTTTAAATGCAGTTTTTAACGTTGGCGTATGTTCCCGCCAAATTTTTCGATGAAACAAAAAAACCAGATGTTCCAATTTCTTATCTCAAACCATAAAGAATTTTCTTGACATGGTGATTAATTATTAATTAATTAGAAAATTAATGTCCTACACTAAGCTAAATGAATGTCTTTTCTTAAATCAAAATTATTTTATTATACTACTACCAGAAAAAAATGGCATTTTAAAGGGTTAAAATTTTTATTTGTTTTGTCAATAATTGACCGAGCGAAGCGATGTCTACGTTTTAACTCAACCATTCAGCACTTTGTCTGTCTGTAAATTTGTTTTTTACGCGATTACGACAAAACGCGTTGTTTGATTTCCTTCGTATTTGGCATAAATGTTTCTTGACGAAATAGCAAACGGTGTGTATGTTTCATTTCTTATTTTTTAAAATCAGTTTTGACTTTTAAGCCATTTTAGTGATTCTGTCGTTTTGGCGAGTCAATGGCGAGTTTGGCGCCATTAAAACGTTTTCAATATTTTGGTACAGGCGAGATGTGGAACTTTAACCATGTAAATACTGATAAAAGCAAACATTTATTTGGAAGTTCATTAATACGATGAAAACAGTCATATATATTGGCAATTTTGTTCATATCGATAAAACAGATATTTTACTGACATAGTGTTAATACGGATGAAAGCAAAGATTTTTGAAAATAATTCGCATTAATAAAAGAGAGAGAGAGAGAGAAATAAAATCATTAGTTTCGTGTTGATAGTTGTTTGGCCTGTTTAGTTTTGCTTTCTTTTTCCGTGAAAGGTTTTTCAGTGATTCTACAGAAGGGTTCATATTATAAAAATTAGAAGAAGATTATCTGTTATTCGTGTAACGTTTTTTTGCGTATTTATCACGACAATATGAAAATTGTCGTGATAAATAACAATTTCATTTATTCAACAAGATACTTCTTCCATCTATAAGTGCTATTGCAACTGTTAAGGATATGATAGAAAAGATGTCTTGGGAAATTATTGTGTTAGGAGAATTTTATTTCACTTGAATTTCATTGCATTGCTGAAATATTTTAGTACACCCGCTTCTGCATTTTATTTTTATAAAGTGTTTGTATTTGTTTGGAAGTAAAATTTCAACATAATTTCGGTGTGTAGTATTGTACATTGATTGTAAATACAGATTTGTAAGATAGTGGATATATTGGGACAAAGAAGGTACACTGGTGTCCAAAGGTTTAGCACAATTCTTAAGATGCAACAAATTTGGTGTTAATATGGATACAATGGATTGAAATCAGTTGCTGAGAGCCGTGGTGCATACAGCAGTCTGAGCTCATATTTTACAGTGAGAATCTCGACGCGAGGGCATTTAGGGGGCGACCAAGCAGCCAGTGACGATTGTACGTGGGCGAAGCACAAGGCCTCGGTGGGCCACAATCTTCGAGCATGATGGGGGGCGACCAAATAATGACGAAGACGAAAAGGGATTTCGACTCATCCCGTTTCACAGAAAGCTGATAACGAGATGAAACTTTCAGAAATGATTTCGTTTGATGAGCCTAATATTTACATGCATTTTCGTAAAAATACCACTAATAATCGGGAAGAAATAAAGGTTTCTTTAAAAAAATTCAAAATGTTTTTGCTTATAACATGCAGTGTTTTCAACCAAATTATACGAAACTTACAGAATACGAGACAATATTTTGAAAAGAATTATATTGAAATTCGAAGTAAATTCATTGAAAAATAAAGGAAATATGAGTATTTGTATTAATTAATTTTTAACTGCGCATGCTTGAAACATAGCATAATTTTTCCTTCATACTTTCATAGTCAGATATATAGGGCGGCTTATATAAAAATTCCAGTTCGCTACCTTTAAGATTCAGAAAGATATAAGCATTGCAAGAGTTGAATTGCTTTTGTTCTCCCAGAGAAACAAAATTATGTGGAATTTTTCAACAATCTGATGTTTTTTAAACTTGACTCTTCGAACAGTAATATTAAATAGTATGAAAGTTGAATATCCAGAATTCTCATGTATGCATATAAATTTAATACCAACGGTAAAAAATTAAATGCATGCAATTACAGTTCGACGATTACTATTCGTAGATTTAATTTTTTTTAAAATATCAGTTTGTGAGAAAACGATCATCATTTTGTTCCTCTTGGAGAACAAAACCAATTCAGCTCTTGCAATACCAGTATCTTTCTGAATCTTAAAGGTAGCGACCTGGAATGTTTATATAAGCTGTCGTGTATATTTGACTTTAAAATTATTAAAAAAAATTATGCTGTTTCGCGCATGTGCAGTTAAAAATGAATTAATACAAATACTCGTATTTCCTTTATTTTTCAATGCATTTACTTTAAATTTTAATACAATGCTTTTCAAAATATTGTCACGTATTCTGTAAGTTTCGTATAATTTGGCTGAATACACTGCATGTAATAAGCACAAACCATGCGGGAAAATTTTGTATTTTTTAAGAAACCCTTTTTATTTTCCCGAATAATCGTGCTATTTTTATGAAAATGCATGTAAATATTATGCACATCAAACGAAATCATTGATGAAAGTTTCATCCCGTTATCAGTTTTCTATGAAACGGGATGAGTCTAAATCCCTTTTCGTCTTAACTTTCCGGTCGCCCCCCTAAATGTCGTCGTGACGAGATTTTCACTGTAGTATGTGAGCTCCGACTACTATATGTCCCACAGCTCTCCGCAACTGATTGTGAACGATTGTATCCATATTAAATCCAAATTTGTCACATTTTAATAATTGTGCTAAACTTTGGTGAGGGCTACTGTTCACAGAACTACTAATTAGTTCAGTCTAAAACAGAAATATTATGGCTTCCTGTTCTTTATTTTATTTATGCCGAACGAAACAAATTTGAGTTTCTACAGTTCGCTTCGGGTACAAGTAATTATGCGGATACAAATACATTTACTATCAACATTTCACATTTTATTAATTTCATGTTCCACTATGTAAAGTGATCGCAACGAAATAAAATTTAATATTTAAAATCGTTTTAAGGGTAGAAGCAAATGACACGAATACAGAAATAGGATTTCTTTTTTGTGTAATGAATTTCATTTATGACACTTATGCAGATTCAGGCATAATCATACGTTAGACCGTTTTAAATATATAGCGCTGAATCTAGAAAAGGTTACTTCAGCATAATAATAATGATTGAAAAAGCATAAGAAATGAAAACAGATATTTCGGATCGACGAGCTCACGGCACTTGGAATTTTCCAGTAAGTACAATGATATGTAAAAGAAACATACATAACTCTAATTTCCATAGTTAAATAGATTATTTCTGAGGTTTTTTTTTAATGAAGAGGAAATTAGCCATTCCTTTAATTAGACAGAAGAGTTTCCACAAAACTATTTACGATTTTTAAGTTTCTACTTTCCGAATTAGAACAGAAAAGTTAATTTATTTTTCGTGTTCTCGCTCTCATAAATATTCATGATCACTTAATTGCAAATTCAAATTCGCAATTTTCTCCAGCATAAGTACAGGAAGAAGTTCTTACTAAAAAGAATTAAAAATCTTCTGAACGTTATCTAATTCAAGCAAGAAATTAGAACTGCATTTAGCGATAAATTAAAACATTTTAAGTAAAGATGAAGCGTATTTAATGCTGTTTTTTATAAATGCGTTTTTTAATACTCGAAATGTACGAAATTGACTGGCATGAACTTTGGAAAACTAATCAGAATAACATCTGTAGATATATCTTTGTTTTTAAATACTGAAATGAAAACTTATTACTTATTTTTAACTCATTCACGATATAAATTAATTTAGAATATTTATAAGAATCGTTTAGATAATTATTTCATTCTTCTAATATAAAAGTTTTTTTTTATCCTGTTACATTATTATTTTATCATAATATTTATTTATACTTATCTACTGAATGGGGTAAATTCACTCCACGTGACTGCGATGACACAATCATGTGTCAAACGTCACCACATCTAACTGCTTTTTGTCTTACATTCAGCTTTAGATCCCACTCTAAAAGCCTTCCAATTCCAAATATCTTTTAAATTATACCTCCTTTTAAAAATCTCTAAATTCTTGCTTCATGAAAATCTTCTAAATTCTTCCCTCTAACCCAGAAGATTTTTTATTCCGATATTGTAATATTATTTGATCTTAACAATTAATGATCTATTAAATGGGGTCAATTCACGTGACGTCATTGCACATTTCATCTAACAATTAACTGTATATTGCTGTTTATCCGCCAAGAGAACTCTGTTCGCCAAGTTGTCTCGTTGGCGTTGGTCCCAATAGAAGATCCATTTCGAATTAGGAGGAATACAACGGAAGTCGGGGTTTTATTTTATTCTTGGCGCCAGTTTACGGCGGTAAAAAGAGTAGTTGATCATTCGTCTTCTCGGTTTTGCCGCAGTTGCACGTTACTTCTCATTCGGAGCTAAGTGCGCCAATATAACAAACTTGAATGAACTTCTACCTACTCGAAATGGATTCCTCCTATGATAACCTGTTTCTATAGCGACCGCCGTCCACGAGACAGCTTGGCGAGCAGAGTTCTCGTGGCGGATAGACAAGACAGTATCTTCCACTGTACATGATGTAATAATACAAGCAAATGAAAGATTCTCTATGGATTCCAAAATTAAATTGGAATGGCCCACCTGACGTGTTTCGCGTCAGCATGAATTGATTCTATTACAAGAAATATTAAAATCTCACTGAATTTCAAGAGATCGGAAAGAGTAATTTTACACATTTAAACGTGAACAGGGTTTTCAACAGAAAAACAATACTAAAAGATAAGCGTTAAAGTTATGATAAAACACTACAGAATTTATGCATTTGTCATGCTGTTATCAATTTAATAATAAATGCGATCGGGCACCAATGGGCTGATCTTTTGGCTTCGAAATCGGATTACACCTAAACTCTGAACTGAATGTGGCTCTAGAGCAGGGGTTCCCAACCTTTATTCCCTTATGTACCTCTCGATTAATATTTATATTATCGCGTACCCCCTATTATCCAACCCCCACCACCAACAAAAACCTTCCGTGTATGCGAAGAAGTTTTTATCATTAATGTTAAGGGCTTATGTTAGCTTAAGAGTCAAATGACTCGAATTAATAACATTTGCTGGACTTATTTTTGATTTTACATTTTATTGCATTTTTACAATAGTATTAAGTTCAACGCCAAAACAAATGAAATCTGTATTGTAATAATTTCGCATTAACTTATAAGGATGGCTAAAAATTACACTCTGTAATAAACAACTCTTCAAATGGCATAGTTATTAAATAGCAAGTATTAAAGTGGGGAAACAAAATTCTGTAACTTTTTAATTTCTTATGTTTTGTTGTTTCCGCCATTACCAAATTTGAGTTCGCGTACTCCTAACTAGCTCTTTGCGTACCCCTAAGGGTACGCGTACCACAGATTGGGAACCTCTGCTATAGAGCATGCTAATTATGTTGTCGTTGGAAAAATGTCTAAATAATGGTGTGACATGGAAGTTCGGAGAGTTGGGTACCGATTGAATTATTTTCGTCGTCAAATGAAGGAGGCTGAAAATTACAAATTACATCAAACCACAGTTGAATCCACGCCAATCAGTCAATATATTTTGATTCAGATCAATTTTACTTTACATGAAAATAATTTAAACTGTCGAGCAAACTTTCCTCACATAGGAATCTTCAGAAATTAAAATTTGTTCCAAAGTGCAGAAATGACGGAGAAAAAAATCTAGATAGAATTCATTTCTCAACTAAAATCTTTATTTTTTCCTGCAGCAAACTGTATAATGGCTTGCTTTATCCTGATGACACATTTGTATGAGTACGCCTAGAGACTTGCATATAATCTCAATAATTAAATCAGTTACCGAGTTCAGTGTTTGTAATGTCTAAAATACGGAAACAACTAATAAACGATAATCAGATGGGATTTTACAAAAGAATTTCAACCAGGTAAATTATTATGTTTTAGGCCTCCTATTACAAACTAAATGGAATGTTTCTGAAATTTTGTGAAAGTTGAATCTAGCGTGATGAAATATGCTTTCAACATTTCGTGTCAAAGGAATGAAAATTGTGGATTTATTGTGTTGAAAATTCAAAACTGCTGTAGAACTACATGATTTTATATAGCAACGTGATGAACGTGATGCAACGTGAACGATGTGAAGTAAATAATTTGATTAAAGTTTAAAATTGGTTTTAAAACATTTCTAGGAACCTCTAAAAATATATATGCTTTAAAACTTCTTGTTCAATTAGTTTTGTTTTAATGCTGGCATATTTAAAAATAATTAAGATTTGATAGTTTGTTTGCCTTCTACATTTTACGAAAAAGTGAATTTATTTCTTATCAAACAAAATTCAGCGTTTAACATTTGATCTTAGCAAACCGTATCCTTGTTTAACTATGATTTAGTTTTTAACTTATTAATCTTTTAAAGAAACAGTTCTTTCTTTTACGACGATGAAGAACAATGGTTGTAATTTTAGATGTCTATCAAAATCTATTTTAAATGGAGCTTCTGAAGGTTTCTTTATTCAATTTAAGTATACATTCCGTCAATTTCTTCATTGAGTAATTTGTTCTCGAGGCCGAAATGTATTTCAATTAAAAACAAGAATAAATTCTGCATTTCCTAACTCTCTATAGAAAATTTGAGATGTCAGCTTAAATTATTCTAACAAGATAAATATTGTCTTGAGTAATGGGAAATTTCTGTCTTTAGTGGTTGGAAATATCTGATGTTTTGAACGAAAGAAGAAATGTTAAGATTTTCTAAGAAATTTCTAATTTATTTACTTATTTACACATACACACTCATATATTGAATTCTGACAATAACATCTATCTCTTCCCTTAGCAGAGTTCCGCAATGTGAGCCTGGGTTTCACAGAGTCCTAGATTGAAGTTAAAAAAATCTGCTCTCTTTAAGAATAAAAGAGATTTTATATCAAAATAATGGGCAGCTTTGAAGATTTTCAGAAATATGTATTACGATTTGTTCGAGATTACCGGTCGTGCCGTGCGGCAAAGCTAATTGTTTGTTATTACTCTTGTGCCGTACGGTAAAGCTAATTGTTTGTTATTATTCTTGTGCAGTACGGTAGCACTTTTGTTGTTGTATGAAGTCAAGTATACGCATTAAAAGCCATGTAGTTTATCTCTACAGAGAGTGACTTTAAGGAGCTGCTCTCCTCCTCTTTGACTATATAGGTTTGTGATGTATCTGTAGCGTAAGCCTAATATTTTCAACAGTTCTATCGAGAATATAGACTTGGCCGCAATAAATCTTATTTATAAATTGAAAATGGACTCTGTCTTGATTCAGAGACTCTGCTATTTCGAACACAATTCTTAGACTGAAATGAAGCGCACAATGAAAAGGGACTAGTAAGATAAATGCATTACAGTAGAACTTAAATTAACCGCCACCATCGGGACCAGGGTTTGGTTTTGGTTTTGTGGGGTTTAATGGCGCAAGAGACGTTCCTGGCTATACTGCGCCAATCGGGACCAGGGCTGTGACGGCTAACCGAAATCTCTTAATATATAAGTATAATAACGTTATTTCACTGCTGTCACGAAAATGAAAATAAAATCCTTTAAAAGTAAATAATACAAACATGTTGTATTTAATTTTACAAGACGATCTATATAAACTTCAATACGAGAGAAGTAATGTACAGAAATGTGAGGGAAAACTACAAACCTACGTTACTTTTTGCTTCTTAGACGATGACGGATAACAGAAAGTGACGGTTAAACGAGTAAGAGTTAATCGAAGTTTCCATATATTGGGAAAATCACATGAATGCGACAAATGATTAAAATTCACATTTTTGAAAAATCAATTTTTTCCCCTACAAAATACAAACGGAATAAATTTCTTGGGGAGCTTTCAAAAGTTGAGATCGCGTATTGGCCTGGTTAATTAACATTCACTACAGAACGTCGCCTGCTCCTGTGATTGAAAATGTTAATGACGGCGTAGATTATCACGTGGTTAACATGACGCCCCAAAGCTACAAAAGCCAAGAGGCGCTCGAATTAGTTGCTGACAAACGAGGGTTGTATATTGATGAAGAGACACCTCGCCGTTGCAGGAGCTTACAGTTAATCAGTGGATGCAGGCGGCTTATCAATATTGACAGAATGGAATATGGAAATTTGCTTGTTTGGCATGCCATATCTTTACTCCAGGGAGAGGACCTGCAAGTCCTTCCACGTTGCTGGAACGAATTTAGAGCTCATTTTCAATTAAAATCGTCTGGTGATGCGAGAGCTTTATTTAGATTTACAAGAGAATTCTAATTGCAGTGAAAAGTAGTTAGTGAGTGTCCGCCATGCTGGTGTAAGTGTAAATCAGAATTGAATTTTAAAGGTAGACAGGATTAACGACTCGTAAATTGGAGAAAGAGAAATAGTTTTAATTTCATTGGGAGCAAAATCATCGATTACGAAAACTTCTTTTCGCTAATTTGAACTCTTGCGAAATTTAGGAATATCTTAAATAAAATATGGAATTGTTCGGTGAAATTGTTTTCGCTGAATATTTATTCGGCAAACCTCTGATAATAGATAAATCCTTTTGGAACATTTTGGTTAGAAGAATGAGGTTTTCGTCAATTTTTTGTATCTTTCATGTAAATGCAGCCGTTTAACTAATTTTATAAAGTGAAATACAAAAGTTACATATATTTTAACCCTCTGCGTATCACGAGATTTTCGCGGGTTGGAAGCAAGTCTATTTTATGCTGCAACCGGCGATTTTAGCAGTTTAACCCCTTAAGTCTCGCGTCCGTCATATTAACGTGCATCGAATTATCGCATTTTTAGGCTTATAAACTAAAATTTAATCATTAATTAGCTTTAAAATTCGTCACAAAAATTGCGTAGAATCCTTAAGCATCTCAAGTATACTATGCTTTCTTGTATGAATGAAAACGACAGCCCCTTTCCAAAACAGGAGAGGTCATCTTATTAGATAGCAAAAGAAATGGGATCCTTAAGGAGTTAATGCGTTTACTTGGTACTTTTATAGCGTTGGATCATATATAATATTATGCTAATAAATATATGATCATATATTTTATAGTAATAAAGCTTGGCATCTAAATAATAACTCGCTTGGCTCAACGCTATTCGAACACATTTGTAAATGTTGCATCTAAATAATGATTTTGGAAAAAACCGCTGTCAGAGGATTAATACTAAAGAGAAGTAACTTTGAGAGGTAAATTCTGATTGATATAAAATGTTTCGCTAAATATGTGTTTTATTATTCGGAATGTTTTAAGGTATTATTAAATAAATTTTTGTTTCCAGTAATTTTAAATAAAAAAATAAAATGACAGGTCAACATTGAAAAGAAATAAATTATAAAATATTTTGAAAGATACCATGAAATTACAGTTTTTTAAAATTACAGTTTGAGAAAATATATTATTTTTCAGAAATAAATATAGGCATGCATTGAGAAGAATTTTCAAATAAAAGAACATTTTTATATAAAATCATGAAAATGGCGAATAATAATTGTATATTTGCATTCTCAGTAATTTCTTAATGATTTACATCTGAAAATAATTCTTATATCAATAACTTTGTCAACTATCAAATATTGCATTTTGTATGAATTGCATATTGTGTAATGCATTTGCATTAATTTTTGAATTATGGTCAGATGATGAGGCGACAGTTGAGTGGAAACCACAAGAATATCTATGCGGTTCAAGAACATCACAAGAATAAACAAGCAGCAATCCATGTAGACAAGGAATATTCAGTTGAATCAAGCCTCTATAAACTGCGATATTCAGGTCTCAAAGCCGAGACTCTACTACTGGGCAACTCTGGCCAAATTAAAAGCGTAAGGTAAATCGTTAAAATAATAGATGAATAAAAAGATTAATAACTATCAATATCATTTCAGCAAAAAAAATCACAAATAAAAATTGCAAATTAGTTATAAATGACTGTCTTGTTTAGATATTGAGAAATTTACAAATTGATTTAATATTGATGGTTAGCCAGAAAACAATTTCTCTCTTTTGTACATTTTACTTATGTTATCAGTTACGAATAGTCGCATGTTAAGTAGTTTGTTAAAAGTCCAAACCTGTATTTGCTTAAAAATGTTCCTAGAACTGTAAAAATGCTCATTTACTAGCATGAAAACTGCATAACGGCTTACGAAAAACATCAATCATGTGTAAAACACTATCTCATTTTTCCTTTAACAAAATCTCCCGGAATGAGTACTCAGGGACGTGGCGAGCGTCTCACATCTGGGGGAAGTGTGAGATCCAAAAAATGCCGACTCTCATGATGAACTTTGCAGACTTAAAATACAAATATTTTTATAGTGCCTAATATACATGCATGTTCCTGCTGTGATGCATAATATAATTTTCAATGATGAGGACACGAAATATCTAAGGGCTCAAACAAAGACAAAAGACCTGCCTTCAAAAATCACATTAAAATAATAAAGACAAAATTTAGCTCAGCAAAGGCACGATTTTATTCCCTCCTCAGTAGGAAGTCCTAACTCTCGATGGAAAATAAACTCGTCCTCTATAAGTCACTTTTGCGACCATTGATTAGCTCTGCTTTCCCAATGTATGTGTGTGGGAGCAACCCATCAGAAAAACTGCCAGCACTACAAGAAAGATATCAAAAATGTCCTCAGAAACTAAATTTATTCGTAAAGATCTGAAACGCAAACCCATTTGGAATTTATTTAAAATATAGCCATAAAATATTTGAACAAATTGAATAATTGATATTCACGAAGCTGCAAGCGAGATTCCAGTGCATGACCCTAGTATAAGAACAGACACAGAGCAAAGCGCTATTTAGAACACCCTCACCTCAAGACTTTCTGAATCGCCATATAGCCTGATTTAGCCAATATAATCAAAAGAACATATCAACAATACAGTACAATTTTATTAATATAAATTATTTCATTATCACTATAATTACTTTGAACTGAATTTTATTTCTTACCATCAATAAATTCAATTAATCTTAAATTCTGATACATAAATAATATACATACATATAATATTTTAAAAATACGAATAATAATCAATCCTTAGGCGCTTAACATATCGTGCCACTAAAATTTCATTCATAGATGTGGAAAATAAAAAAATCACAGTCTAAAAGCTCCCTCCATTGGTCATTTCTTATTACTGAAATAATTATTGTAATTCAGGAATTCAAAATATTATGAAAAAAAACATCAAGGTGTTAATTTTTTTAAATATGCAAACAATAAAAATATCAATTTCATTAATCTTTAATTTTTTACATTTAAAACTAGAGAATTATTTCATTTAGAATCAAAAGGGAAATATTTTCACAGAGTAGGTATTTGGTCAAATCATTATTCGTTATATCACTAATCTCGATGTTTAAAAAAAAAAAAAAAAAAACTTCTTTGAAATTCAACTCAATCTGAATCTCCGTTTATTACTATTATATACGACATTCTAACGAAAAGAGCTTCTTTTATTCCTCATCCGAGTACTTGGAAAATCGCAAACATTCGCTGGTAACATATGTGCATAAATTTGCAGATTTGTTTTAGATCTATTAAAACAAATCATGTTAAATAAGCAAATAATTAATGCAACAAAAGCAATGTAAAATAATGAAAAGCAGTGCAACTTGGCTAATTCGAAGCTAATATAGAAAATCTTTGTGTAGAAGTAAATACAGCGTGAGAAAACGGCAATTTTAACTAAAAAAGACAAAAAAAAGATATATTTTTAAAATTTAACACCTTTAATAAAGAATACATAATAAATAAATAAACAGTGTGAAATTTTAATTAACAAAGTAATAATATTTATTGATAATTTTTTTAATAATTTTATTAAACTAACTTAAAGCTTAAATTTAAAATAATTTAAAAAGTGAGAAATATTTAGTTGCTGTTTTGTTGGATACATTGATTGGATTCTCGAGTCAATAAAGAACCTCAAAAAGTTATTTATTCAAAATCGATGAGCATACAAAGTAAGGACGAAAGCAATTTAGAAATATAAAAGAATTTACAATTTTTATTCTTGACATTTAAGTAAGCAAAATAAATTCGAATTACAGACTATATTTAGGCATTATGCGTATAGAAAGTTTAAGGAAATAGAGAAAAAATCGAATTACTAACGAATTCGGATAAAAAATGTTTGAATTAACTAAGTTCCACAGTAATAATGATTTAACTCACTTATAGTAAAGCAGGTTTGGTGTATGCAAGTCGCACTATACTTTATTAGCTACACTCCCGCTTTCTGGATTGAGATTTCTTTATGTTGTCTTTAACTTTACGACTGTTCAGAATAGTATATATTCGAGTTTCCTGTCCAATAAGAAGTTAGGGGTTTTTGTGATGTAAAAACAACTGCATTCCCCCGATCATAAATCTGTCAGTCTACTTTTACCCCTTTTTTTCACGAATAGTGCAACCCGAATACGCCATGAAATTACAGGATTCTTAAGCTATCCTGCTCGTAAAAGCTTCCAGGGTTGGAAAAGAAATTATTTTGTGTAATGGTTTCCTTACGTGGTACATTTCAATATTTCTGGACATAATTATCAAGATTTTGGAAGAGAAATGCTGACATTTTACATAAGAGAAAGAACGCCCCCCAAAATGAGAGCTAGATATATTGTTCTAGCATTAAACACACTGACGCACAAAAAATAAATAAATAAAGATGTTACAGAAAGATTAAAAATATATTAGATTGTTTTTTAATCAAAAGTGAATATATTCATTTTACAATGTTGGTTTTAGAAGTGGATATTTTTAGTTTTGCCAAAGAATTAAGAACTTTGGGTAATTTCACAAAGGGAAAAAAATAAGTAATGAGGCAAAATGAATGATACTGCACCCTCGAATAGTTGGGTACTCAGATGAGAAAATTGTAACAAAACGCTTTTTAGAAAAAAGCGTGTATGTTCACTTTTGTCAGAAAGCTCCTCATATGTAGGTCTTCAAAAATATTTAACATTTCATTTTTAAAGACGCTTTTTTATGACCATCTTTTCTTTTGAAATCTAGGGAATGAACATTTTTAATAGAGGAAAAGGAATATAAAAAGTTCCCAAACTTTATTTTCAAGCAATCATTTGTTGCTGAGGTCAACGGCATAAGATTGTGACATTTCTTAAAATTCCTGAAGCAGTTTAGCATTTGAATAAAGTAATTATTATTAGGAGCTAACAACTTTACATATTTTAAGAGGCTAAATTTTACACTCTGAGGATTGAAAATGTTTCAATGCAATCACTGAATGTTACTGCTAGTCAAGTTTCTTTCTGTATAAAAAAAATCGATAATAGAAAAAAATTTTATAGTAAAGTTGGAGAGAAAAGTTCATTCATTCATATAAGCTTAGCAAGGAAAGGTTAAAATATGCAGCTTTTAAATGCTATTCAGTTGGCTGTAATAAATGTTAGTAACCTCATAATTAAAACATATGCTCACTTGAAAGAAACTGTTTCACACTGAGTTAATATTTGTCTCCTGTTGTAAAATAAATCGCATCATTGTGGCTTATATATCAAATTAACAAAATTTTTATATAAAATACATTTTTTATAAATATATGATGGAAGCTAACATACTAAATGAATGTTATTAAAAAAATTGTTAGCGTCTCTCAAAGTTTCTCAAATCTATATTTAAAAAAAATTTAAAAATTATTTATCCCTTTTCTATGTCATGGAAAAATTTTCATAAATGTTTTCTTATATTTAAAAAAATAAAAATAATATGCAAAATAATCCCACAGTAAAGCATTAAAATTTAAACTGTCTTTTCATTTTTGATTATTGTTACTCAATTCTTGGATCGAATTAGTGTTATTTTTTAAATTCTATGATATTAAGAAAACGTAGTATTGATATTTTCTCTTTTAACTCATCTGAAAGAAAAAAGTAACAAAGACTGAAGATAGATGAGGATATTTGCATTAAAACGCTTTACTTTCTCACATCCGAAGTAAACAACAAAAAAAAAAATTAAAAACGCCAAAAAATTCGACTGCGAGATTTTGATGATTTTCTACGTTAGAGTCCCCGAATACGAAAAAAACATTTTTTGGAATTATATATGTCTGTCACTTCGTCTGTCTGTAAACACACACCGATTTCTGTGTGCCGTCATTTTGTCGGCAAAATCGACTTGCCGTGGTTCCCAATTCAGGGTAATAAAATTCGGCAGTTTCGGCCTTGTGTCCAAGGAATTGTAGGGGGATGACACTTTTATTAGGGAGTACACTAGAAAATCTAGGGAAGAACACTACCGCTGTTTACAGAAGGGTAACGGGAAAGTTTCGGGATCTACAAAACAGTGACGTCTCATTTCTTTCATTGCTCTTGAGATTTTATCTTTATTTATTTTACTACAGAAGGGAAAGTTTGCCTGGACCCCGGGCATTTAATAG
This sequence comes from Araneus ventricosus, assembly GCA_013235015.1. Taxonomy (NCBI): domain Eukaryota; kingdom Metazoa; phylum Arthropoda; class Arachnida; order Araneae; family Araneidae; genus Araneus; species Araneus ventricosus. The sequence goes on from BGPR01003191.1 coordinate 141,377, forward strand.
TCTTTATCCCCACGCCTTGGTCCTGCGCATACCCCTGAACTCGGAGTCGGAATGGCTCCCTGTCGGTGACAGCAATGGTCTGCAACAGAATTTGAAAACCAACTTAGTAAATAAAAGCTCACTTTGTTTTTTCAGCATTTCAATAAATTATTCTGCAAATGTCGTGGATACGCAGAATAAAATAATACGTTTGATTACTTTTTTAAAATTTGCCGACTCATTTAGTCAAATTGCCGACTTCAGAAAAATCTGGGGGGGTGTCACACCCCCCCTACCCCCCCTTCGCCACGTCCCTGTGAGTACTACATGAGAAATGACTAAGTTTGTTGTATCGTGCTATGTGAAAATCATATTTTCAGAACAACCAATTAGTGTTCTTCGTGAGCCAGATTTCTCAGCCTTCCTGCTAGTACCATAGCACTTTTTTGGGTTGGAGGTGAAATTTTAAATAACTACAGGCCTTTCACTTTTAAAGCATTGTTAGACTTGGGTATCGTCGCAATTTTTGCAACATGTTGAATGCAAAGCGTGTTAGCAAAAATCAATGTTGCTGGAGGATGGTGTGTATTGCCATCTTCCAGCAACACTGCATTTACTGTTTAACTTCACTATCGTGGCAGTTTTCGCACCATGTTGAACGGAAAGCTTGTTGGCAAAATGCAGTGTTGCTGGAGGATGGTGTGTATTGCCATCTTCCAGCAAACACTGCATTTACTGTTTAACTTCACTATCGTGGCAGTTTTCGCACGCACCATGTTGAACGGAAAGCTTGTTAGCAAAATGCAGTGTTGCTGGAGGATGGTGTGTATTGCCATCTTCCAGAAACACTGCATTCACTGTTTAACTTCACTATCGTGGCAGTTTTCGCACCATGTTGAACGGAAAGCTTGTTAGTGAAATGCAGTGTTGATGATGGATAGGCTGTATTTTCAAAAGGAAAGCGAATATAAATATAAACCCAAATAAGACATTTTATTCTCGTTTTTCACAAACTTTGTAAGATTGCTGTAAGTCAGAGAAATAAGATTAATGGTCTAGAAATAGAAAGTGCATTTCGCGCACTTTCCCAGAGAAGGAATAGAGTTACAAGTCAAATAGTGCGTTAAAAGTAAAACACCTTCAGTCATTTAAAATTACCCCTCCGAACCGAAAAAGTGCTAAGTTGCTTGCATGGGAGCTGAGCAACCTGGCTCACGAAGGAACACCAATCGGGCGTTAAACACCACCATCACCTTTCATTCCAAAAAGCTTCAAACGAAATGCGACGCAGCGGAATTTCATTACGCGTGGTAAAACATCACTCGGTCATGTAGTGAGTCACGTAAACGTGTCAAACGTATACACGAGGAACAGGCAGCAGACACGTAAGATAGGAAGAAGAAAAAAAAATCTATTCTTTGCCGTGACGCTAAATCAAGAAAGAAAAACAGTAGAATCGGGAAGCAAACGTCATTTAAGTGAAAGTTTCGAGAAAAAGTTTGCGGCCAATCTGTCATTTTGATGGTTCTTCCACTCTTTGGAAGGAAGGTAGGGGCTTCGAAAGATAAATACGATGCGAAGGCGAATCATCCTTCACTCCGAAGGTTTTGTTCTTAAAACAGGAGGGAGATTCTTCCTCATTCTTTTTATCTTCATCCTTTTTTTCTTTCTTTTTTATTTCATTCTACACAGTATAAGTTTGTAAGAGGCCGCACGCAATTATTTTGGGATGCAAAGGTAAATTATCTACAATGGCGGTTTAGTATACAACGTTTTATTTATTTTTGCGTTTAATGATTACAATTATTTAAAAGGTGCGTGAGATATAATGTGGAGTTAAATTAAGATTTCAAGAATAAATGGATTTTTCTGCAGGAAAAAGGAATTAATAAGTACTTAGGCCACTTCTTCAGAGAATTTTTTCATTATTTAATTTAGGAATGTCATGTGTTGTTTTATTAATAATAAGTTAAAATTCTTCATATATTATTAATACGTTTTATTAAAATATGTCTTATTCGGAAATGCATGCATTTTTTAAAAGCATCTATAGATTTAGCAATGTTATTTGATTTTTTCTTACATTCATCAATAATATCGTTAAAAGAAAGTACCTCACTTTTGCAATATTTTTTTTCGGCAGGTATTTAATCTTCGAGAATTTTATTGCCTCAAATTTAATAAATTTTTAAAAGAGTTACGAATATTTTATCAAATTTAAATAACAAAAATAAAAGATTTTAAAAAGCTTGATGTACAAGAGTAATAAAATATAAAAAATAATTTCTTATCGGATATCTGGAGTTTTAGTTTAGTTATACTAACGTCCCGTTCTGAAGCAACAAGAAGGCTATTTTGGGACGGACCTCTTAATTTTGAACTGAGGTCAGATGACGAGGAAGACACCTGAACTGGCGCCCCCCTTCCAAATTTCCGCGCCACACCAGCGGGAAGACGTTTGACCCCCCTACGTCCGATTTAACGTGCAACAGGCCTAATACACGACGGATTTTCAGTGGAATCGCGTTTCTAACCTGCAACCCTCCGGCTCTGGGCCCGACACCTTACCACTAGGTCAACGCGAACATCGGATATCTGGCAGGCAAGTTAAAAATCGTAAAAGTGTCTGTCGCTCATATAAATACTAATAAATACCAATACCAATTGGAATTTTAATCACTTTGATCAATATATTTCAAATTTTAATTGTGCCCGCTCTTCTGGCAATAACTACACTGACTGTTCAAGGCGGCAGAAGCACCCCTCTGACGAGAGGACAAAACGAGTCGAGAACGATCAGTAAAGACCAAGGCACAGAATGATGTGTTGGTGTTTTCTCCCTTTCATGTCTCTTTTATTTTGGAATTAAACTTTTTCATGTGTAACGTAACGGAAATAAATAATTGACACACTGATTTAACTATTTATTGAACCCTAATCCACCCCCATCAGATGGAATTTTATGAATTTTCTTTCTTTTGTTAATCATTGCTTCTTCATTTCTTCATCCTATTGTTTCAGCGCCTTAACCTTCCAGCGGGCGCGCCTGCACAAATTTTACGACATGTCGCATCGTATTACATAAATAAATCGTGCTGTTTTACAAAAATAAATACAGATTTTATTTATATTATCTGTATTTATTAGCTTAATAGTAAACAAAGATTTTATAAATAAAAACTGCACTTAAATTTATAAAAGTACGATATAAATATGTATTACGATGCACAAAACAAGTATCTTGAAAACGCGCCCCCACTAGACGGTTAAGACTATCCCACTTTTGCTTAGTCCTCTAGATTTTTTGTGCAAAAATTCATTACATCGTTTTAATGTACCAATAAAGGCGTGTTTTTTTTTTAAAAAGAACTCTTAATTTTTATTTTCATCGTTTAGTACTCATTTCGTACTGTTCACTTATCACTAATTTAAATTTTTTCATAAGTCCTTTTCACATTTATTAAGGAATCTTGAAATGAATTTTTCTTAAATTCACTATTTAGATGATGCTTCTGAATAAATATATATGATTAATTGGCAATTAAGTTTAGAAAATATAACGATAGTGTATTGTCTTAAGGAACATATAACTTTAGGAAACTGAGGGAAATTAGTCAGGGAGTGAAAAATCGATTACAGAATTTACAAGTTCCACCTTCACAAACTTGGAACAAGTCAAGTTTAATAAAAACGTGTAGAAAGTTATTATATATATATATATATATATATGTAATAACTTTTTTAATATATATATAATTACAAATACAATTGCTTGATAGGCATCATTCTTTTA
>BGPR01003192.1:0-145563 GCA_013235015.1 Araneus ventricosus
TTCAAATTTTTACCTTTTCAATGATACCAATTTTATTTCTCTGAGATTTATCCTTCGATTGTTATTAATTTTTAAAAGTTCCAAAATTTTTAAATACGAGCAAACGATTTTGAAATAACGAAGATTTATAGCTACTCCGTTGCTAGGCAAAGGTTATACTTTGAACTAATTCACCTTTATTTCTGAAAATTTTGCTTATTTTTATAAATATCCATATAATATAATAAATGCGAAAGTGTGTCTGTCTGTTTGTTACGCTTTCACGACCAAACTACAAAATCGATTTGGATGAAAATTGGCAGAGTTGTAGCTTGAAACCCAGGAACGGGCATTTGGTAGGTGACATCAAGTTAAATTCATTATTTTTGATTACAGATAACAATTAAATAATTAACAAGCGATTTTCGATGAAGATCACTACTTTATTTTTCAATCAACTGTCACGTGATCCTTAAGGAATGCGTAAACAAAATGAAATGTCATGTGATCCTTCAGAAAAGCGCAAGTATGTGGACTGACTTATTTTTAAAGTCATGTATCACGTGATCTTGCTGAGAAAAGAAATAATCTCTGGAATAATAACTGAAAAATAAACGCCGGGACAGAAATCTAATGGTAGATATGATATAGTTCCAAGAGTGTTTAGTTTAAAATTTAAAAACTAAAGTTAAATATAACTAAATGAAAATATCGTTCAATGTTTACTTAAAATAAGAGCCTAATTTAGTGGAAAGGTTGCCAATATTATTCTTTATCTCTCTTTTCATCGACATCCAAGATTTTTTTGGCGGTTAAATTTGTAACCAAACGATTTAGCTAATTACAATAGTTCCGTTTCGAATTTTAATGCTTTAAGAGCTGTTTTTAACCGATTTAAATAGAAAGGATTACACAAACCCGAAGAACACGGAATTCAACGTTTTGTTTACTAAAGAAAGAACTAATTCGTGCTTGGCGCTTGATACAGTTGCCAAATAGATTTGGCGATTGCTTAAATAGGAAGGTTACCGGAAAACGGTCTATGAATCCAAAATAAACAAACCAGGATCGTTCATTGACATATATGATATGGTTGTCAGAGTTTTTAGAATACGAAGGTATATTTTGTCTTATGTATTCTTTTAAACAGTAGAAGCAGATGACATATAGCATGGTGGATGATATATTCCAAACAGCAGATGATACCATTGAGTACAATGATGTAATTTACAGTAACGGAGAATTAAATTAATCGTCCAATTATGTATTATCAACCGTGAGAACTTTTGATTTCCCCTTTCTACATACATCGAAACAATGACATTCGTTAATTTAAAAAAAGTAGCAAATTCAAATTCTTCACGCACGAAGTCGCGGGTAACAGCTAGTAGAATTGTATAAAAATGAAAAATATTATTTTAAACTTGCGAAAATAAAGCAGAGCATTCTGAATGGTTAGTTATTTTAAAAGAGTGACGTAATATACTGGCGAAAAAAGTCCAGTTTTTTTTAGGCCCATGAACTCCATACTATTTTGAAAATAACTCTTCGTTATTTCCGGTAATACATTCCGTTTATCTTACAATATATCTCAAAAATTAGGGCGCCAGGGGGCAGACGACCCTTGATGATATATCTAGACGTAATAATCTTGAATATAAAATAAAAATTGTCGAAATCTGTCTGGTAGTTGTGGCTTGCGAATTGTCTGAGTAATTTTCAAAAAACATGTAGAGAATGGTGGAGAAATGTTTTTTCGATTTCGTTCGAAAATGGGGGGGAGGGCAGGCGACCCTTGATGACATATCTAGACGTCATAACCTTTCAAATGAAAAAAATGCCGAAATCGGTCGGTGGTTGAGGCTGGAGAAATCGGTAAAGGTTTTTTTACCAAATTATTTAAATATATAGATATGATTGCAACAGCACTCCCAGAAATAATCCTCTAGGGACCAACTATCGAAAGCAACAGCTATATACGATATTGTAACGAAAATTGTCTGGTGGGTGCACGTGAATGTAGTCCAGCAAGCAGGATAATAAAAAAATGACGCTTTATTTCATGAATATTCCAGCAAAACACGAATCACAGGTAACAAAATAAACAGCACTTGTATAAATTAATAACCCAAACAGAGAGCAGATCATTAATAAAAATTAGTAATAGCACTTTCAATATCGCTCAGCGTATATTAGCTCACCAGCTTGCATTGCGGTCAAAAGTCCAAAGGGTATGATTCCTCGTTTCAGTAGCTCGGTATTTATACCTTTTCCGACAGGATGTGACGTCATATAGAATTCTCTCGAAGGTTCTCTATAAATCCGTTCCTACTATAGAAAGAACCATAATTCTCTCATATTCTAGAACCTTTTCTTTGTCGCCAAAATGGTCGTCAAAGTCCGGGTTCATTAACTTGGCCTCCAGTAAAAACCTCTGTAAAACTCTCTTTTCTGCCATAAAACTAACATAGCGGATAAATAGTATTTCAGATTCCGAACGATATATTATTTCCACCAAAAAGTTGTTGAAATGGGAATTCAGAGTTTAAGATTTAAAATCCGTACTTGAACAACAGATTGAAATCTGTTAAAATACTTTTTAATTTCCAGCAGAAAATGAAAAATTGAAGATTTTAAAATATAGATTTAATAATGTATGTAATTAATAAAAATTTTCGTTCTAAGAACGCTAAATTGTTTTACATTTTAATGTATGAAAAGTAAACCAGTAAGACATTGAATTTGAGTAACAGGCTTAATAAAAGAGAGAAATTATAAAAATTTCTGCTCAAAATTATCGTAGAAATGCTTTCCTGGGATAAATTGCACTAAATAAATCCTTTCACTTGAAACATTGGTTGACTGTAAGACTTATGTTGGAATTGCTTAAAGTTAACCATATAATTCGACAAACTCATCAACATTTATTTCGAAGAGCTTGTAACGTCACGACCGATGGCCGCTGTTTATGGCTGAGCAAGATGAAGGCAGGTGCAGACAAATTGTTGTCTTTCAGAAATTTATTTATGGCTCAATCACATTTATGCAAATTTTACAATATTCATTTTCTTGGCTATTAAAGCTATATACACAATTAATAAAATGAAATACCATCGAGGGAAAGAAATGCACTCTGGTCGAGAATTTAAAAATAAATGAACGTCCGTAACAGGACCGGGTTTGAAACAGTTCCAATTGAACTTGCTTGAGGTATCTCCTCATTAATTCTAGAGACTAACTAACCTGTAGTCTGCTGGAAAAATTAAGTACGGTTTCCGAAGTTCCACGTGAACTCCCGCAAGATCAGGCCCGAGGTCCGTGTCTGTCCGCAAAACACACAAAAAATTCACAATCTCTCTTGGGAGATCCGAAAATCCTCACGAGACTTCTCTGGTTCATGTCCCCAGTTCTCCATTCCCAAACTTCAAAAGTTCCCGACCATTATTCTTATTCCGCTATCGCTATTCCCAATGGCAAAATTGCTTTCTCTTCTCTCAAAAGTTTACCTTTTGTATTCGCCTAAGAATACGGTATTGTCCATTTCCAGACACGTTGGCGACTCTGTCAATCAACGCTTTTGTTAGGGAACGCTGCGGCCGCGACTGGTCTCCGACCAAGCCAGGTATTGTCCTTTTCCTGGCATGTTAGTTCCTGTCAAACAGTGTTGCATCTGATCACCTGAAATCCTAAATAGTTGCTAGGCAATTTGTCTACAAGCTCCACAGAAATGAATAGACGATTTAGCAGTTTATAGAACAAAGGAAATCTGATCCAAAATAAAATTTCTAAGCACGAATGAAAAAAAAAATCTTCAACTAGTTCGCAATAAAATTTGGAATCATTGACTAATTCTTCATTAACACAAATAACTGTCATTCACTCAAATAATAATTTTTTGTTCTTCCTCTATACGTGAAATGAAAGTCCAGGTTAGAGAGTGAGGAACGTGCATTTTTAGATCGCTTAGAAAGGAAGTTTATGTAATATTGTGGTTAGAAGCCTTAAATTATATTTCTTTTATGTAGATGATCATTTTTTTCTTTGGCTCATTTTACTAGCACACATATTCAGAATGAACTTAAAAATGCAGTGAAAAGTGCTAATAACTTTAACATGCAACGAAGCAAAGTGCCCAAAACTTTAAAATGCAATGAAGCATCTTCAAAACGCAAATAACTTGCAAAGATATTTCCGTGTATTTCCAAAATATCCTCTGTCGCTTCATTTATTGTGAATCGTAATTGCTTAGTTAATATTTTTATACCTTTATTCTTTCCTTGTCTTTTCACTAATATAATACAATTTTTTTAGAAATAAAATAAGCTCCGTTTTCAACTTGTCTTCATATATATGATATAAAAAAAAAGGCTCTATTTTTTATTAACTTTGATGTTAGCAAAATAAAAAAAATTCGTATGCATTGTTTAGTTAAATTTGCGTATTTATTATTGTTATCAACCAACTTAGTTTTCACGATGAGTTATTAATAGCTGTAAGCTTTCGGTGCATTGCACGAAGCAGAACACAAATGTTATATAGCTTATATACCTTTCAAAGACTGAATTAGAAGAACACTGGTGTGCAAAATTAAGGACCATTTCATAAAATGCGAAAAATTTGGAGTTAATACGAAAACAATGGCTCAGAATCAGTTGCGGTGAATCGTGTAACAAACAATAGTGGAAACTCGCATTTTACACTGGAGATTTGGCCACGAGGACATTTAGGGGACCAACTAGAAATTGATGAAGACGAAAAGGGATTTCGGCTCACCCCGTTTCACATAAAGCTGATAACGAGATGAAACTTTCATCAATGGTTATGTTTGATGTGCTTAATATTTACATGCATTTTCGTAAACATAGCAGAAAATATAAAGGTTTCTTTAAAAAATCCCAATTTTTTTCTTATAGCCTGCTGAGTTTTAAACCAAATTGTATGAAACATACAAAATACTTGACAATATGTTATAGAAGCATTGTATGAAAATTTGAAGTAAATACCCTGAATATTAGAGAAAATATGAGTATTTGTAGTAAATAATTTTTTACTGCGCATAGGCGAAACGTAGCGTAATTTTTCTTCCATAATTTCAGAGCTAGATATATAGGGCAACTTATATAAAAATTCCAGTTCCGTTAGTATTCAGAAAGATATCATCACTGAAAGAGCTGAATTGCTTTTGTTCTCTAAGAGAAATAAAGTGATGAGTCCCTTTCCGTCTTCATCAATTTCTAGTTGTTCACCTAAATGTCCTCGTGGCCGAATCTCCAGTGTAAAATATGAGTTTCCACGACTATATGTTACACGATTCTCCGCAACTTATTTTGATCCATAACTTTCGTATTAACTCCAAATTTTTCACATTTTATGAAATGGTCCTTAATTTTGCACACCAGTATAAATACCAGATATTTAATAATAAATAAATCTGTAATTAATAGAAGTAAATCATAAGCTTCCATATATTCGCAAAATGAGAGACTGAAAAATTCAAAAGTAAACAAATGCGGTAAGACGGTGTTACGTAATTGAAATGTTAGAAAATAATCCGTACCTTGAAACTTTGAGACTCTTTTATTATATTGAACAAATTAACTATTTGTGATAAAGTTTTCACTTTCAAGAAATACATTTACCATATGTTGAGGATTGTTGTATTAAGTACTTAGAATAAAACATAGAAGCCTTAAATAAAAGGTGAAATGTTGTATTGTTGTTAAAAATCAGAATAAGAAGAATATTCTAAAGTAGAGAAAAGGACAAATGAAGTTAAAAACAGAATGATTGTTGTTACAGAACATCAAGAAAAATATTTCAAAATTTCTTTCTGCATTGTTCTTATAATTTAATCATCAAAAGACACCTAAAGACTGCGGAACATGCTGATTAAGAATAGGCCGAAACTGAAAAATAGCTTCTTTTCCAAGTAAATTGAAAAGATGGCTGATTTTCCCGCAATGTATTTAGAGCTCTCTATGCAAAATTAATATTTAAATTTCTTTTCAGTTTCATATGAAGATAAATGTACAGATATCTTGCAACATACTTGTTAAAATTTTCCAGAGTAATCAATCAATTTATCGGAAAATTTTTATTAGGTTTTCTAATTCATTCTTCTCAAAAGAAAATCGCTTTGCTCTCAATATAGCTGTAAGTTTCATACCTAGCATATCAATTACACTGGTTTTCAGAAGTGCATCTGCTGACGTTATGTTTGGAATAATTTCTGTTCAGTATAAATTGACACCATATAAAAGCATTTTAATTTTTAAAAGAATTTTGTAGGTAAGCTGAAAAAACTTTTTCTACGAAAGCAGTGTGTGATATAAATATTTTATTCCATTACATTGTTACCATTGCATTGATAATACGAGGTAATTACAATCACAAATTGTAATTACATTAAGGAATAAAACCTTGATTACTTTTTAAATGAATTTCGTGTATTTCTCGGTTGGCCTCATATTCATCGTATTTAATTACACAAATTTGCTGCTTAGGTGTATATTTATGTATATTTAATCTTACATATTCTTGCATATTTAATAGTATATTTTATTGTGATCAACCATCACAATGATTTTGACTACTTTAAAAACACACTTCAACAAAGAGTGCTGAACTTTTTTAAAAATATAATAAGACTGAGAGAATACTCTTGCAAAATAACCTTTATAATATGTAGAGATATTGTTTTCTGTTTTTCTAGATGGCCTATGCTTTAAAGGATTCTTAATCCCTCTTCCGAGAAAGCGACAAAAGTTCATTTGAAAAATTTTGTTTCGACTACAAAAAGGGGAAAATAAATTATAAATCGAAGTACTAATTAATGATAAATACAAAGAAACTCGACTGGAAACAGTTTTTCAACCAATTGCTGTGAAAGGACTAGAAAGGACTATAATGTATTTTAATGTTTTTAATTACGCATGTTGCAGAATATGGAAAATGAGGTTAAACAGAAAGTTTTTGCAGCCCCAGTATTGTTTTTTACCACTCCTCTTGCGGTCACGACCATAGACTTTTGAGTCTATCGTCACGACCCATAGTCATCGTTAGTTACTTTGGCAAATATTTCGAATAGGTAAAATTCTATAGTAAGTGAAGAAAACTGCCACCTTAGTGTAATTTAAAAATTTAACAGCTGAGTGAATAATATGCATGTGTTTATCTAACGGCATTTAAACAATATTCTAAGTGACATTTCCATCTCATAAAAAGTTGCTTTTCCTGTAATATCTATATAACTAATATATTCTATAAATAATATACAAACACCGTTCTTAAGAGCCACGTTTTCAGTTTTTTTTCTTTTTTGAAGATCTTTATGAACAACTCCTTATGAAATGCATAAGTGAGTGCGAAAACTTACAGTAGTTTAAAACAAATATCAGTTGATCTCTAATTGTCTAAAATGTTTTATTAACTCTAATTATTTGTTTGAAAATCCATTGCTTTAAAATGATTTTGAAATAATTAGGATCGTTTATTCGAAGATGGCACCGTCCAAGTTTCACGCTGTGATTTATACTTCAATATAGCTCAGTTTTTTAAAAAATATTAATACAAATTTTGTAAAATTAGAAATTCTTAAAGCAGTGTTTCCCAACGTGGGTCTACGCCCAACGGGGGGCAATTTGGTTGTTAAGGGGGGAAATTCGAAAATGGGGGGAAAAGAAATCGGCTGGATATAACACAGCTGGGAGACTTGAGACTGAGGCTAACTAAATTGGGACCTGGCATAAAATCTCTTTGCAGCAAGCGCAAGAAACTCACTAATTTAAATAATGAATAATTACTAATGATTAAAATAATATAGAAAAAACTTTCATTAAAACTATTTCGTACCTGAACTTTAGTTCTCCATTATAAGTTTAGGAGATTTACTTACTGTGATTCTTAACAATTTGCTAGTGATTATATCCTTCTTCAATGAACAATTCAATTTTTGAATATTAAAGATTATGTATATGTTCCATGGGAGCATAACCCAGATAGCATGTACACTTGCAGCAAGTTTGATTTTTCTTGATATTAACTTGTCATGACAAATTTCACGCGACAACTTTGCAACGAACTTCCTGCAAAGTAACAAAGCATAATCGACCAACCCACTTGCAAAACAAGTTTGCTGTGAAGTTGTTATGACAAACTTCACACCACAATTGCAAAACAAGTTTACTGCAAGGTTGATACACCACACTTACACACCGCGACCTGGATGCAGTTGTAAATATCTGGTTTTTATCTTTGTCTCTGTTTTAAAAAACATCCGATTTTTAATGGCATCTCCTAGATCGTCTTTCTTTTTATTTATTCAATAAATCAATGATAATTTGAAAAAAACTAACTAGGTCTTTTTATAAAAAATTACTTTTGAAAATTCTCCATCTTTTTACTAAATATGGAACTCGCACTTTAAAGAAAACTATATATCGCCTTTTTCTTAATGTTGAAATTCTAACGTTCATAAACAAAATTAAACCTAAAAAACAGTCAATGTATGTTGAAAAATAATGACTTACTTTGTGTCCCATACTTTTAAAAGTAATTAATTTTGAACCCTAATTTCTTAATTTATTCCATTAGAAAAACGTAGTTATTAGCGAAAATCGCTCTTCCTTTGACTTCAAATCATATTCTCAAAATTTTTAAAAATTAATGAAATCAAGAAGACAGTTTAAAATAGAATGTGTAGCTGCAATCTTTCTGTAGCTCAATCTGTCTTCCGCAGTCGAAGTCTTGGCTGAGTGGTGAAAACAACAGGTTTAGGAAGCGGGTTGTCGGGGATTCGAATCTGAAGTTCGTCTGTGTACTTTTTGTTATAGTTTGCAATGTGTTTGACGCAACAAGCTTGCTGCAAGTTCGACGCGTGGTGACTAACTCGTTTGCAATAACTTGTTTCAAGCTTCCAATCTGGCCGTGTCAAACTTGCTGCAAGCTTGCAGGTTTGCAAAGCAAGATTGCTGCAACTTTGCTGCAAACTAAAATTGCTATCTGGGAAGAATTTTAGAAAGGCTTAGGTGGGGCATGGCATAAAAAAGGTTGGGAAACATTGATCTAAGGTTTATACAAAAAAGGGACATACCCAGGTAGCACAGAAATATTATATAATATTTGCACAATGTTATACAATATTATGAACACCGAATACTGTAATAAAGTATTGTATTGTATGTATCAGTATTTCCGAGATACTAAATTTTCACAAATAATATAAAAACAATGTTTATTTATAAAAATCTTCATTTTAACTCAGGATATCACTCAATTGGAGGTTTTATTACAAAAACACCAATGGAATAATTATTCTTTAAGATGCTGAATATAATATTATATCATACTATACAATACAAAGCGCATGATATTTTGATTTTTACATTAATCAGCATTGATCAATATTTTAAGGTGAAGTCATTCTTACGTTCGACAGATGGCAGCATGATAATACATTACACTATACTAATCAACGTTGAATCTTATTTTGAGGTGAAGTTATTCTTACGGTCACCAGATGGCAGCATGGTAATACAATAACACTATATTAATCAGCGTTGAATAATATTTGTCCAAAAAATATTTTAAAAAATGTTCATTTGAATAATAATGTTTACATAGTCATTTTGTTTTACTGTATATAAAAGGCGCTCCGGATTCAACTAATGAAGTTAACCATAAAACAGCACTCACAAATGGATTAAAAATTTGAGTGTTATTCGCATCGTAAAAATATGCACGTGATTTTTTGTTGCGAATCTTGTATTTGATTTTCAATCAATACTCTAATTATAAATGGCGTCTCTTAATACATTGGAAGAGGAATAAATAAATTTCAAAATTATTTGAAAACCTTTCAAACATATTATTATAATTACTTTTAAACCTTATTGCCTTAATTTATTAAATTAGCAAACTTAGATATAAGAGCTAAAATTGCTTCCTCTTTGACTTCCAACTTCATTTTGAACTTGAAATTGTAACGATAAAAGATAATTTAATTAAAAAGACTATTCGTATGAATTGTTAATGTGCATAAAATTTCGTAGAGATCTAAAACTCTGTAACTAAATTTTATTATCGTCATTTTCGCTCTCTGACGTAAGTCTGGCTGGTCAAGCGGTAAGGTTTCTGGTTCAAAGCTCGCTGTAGTAAAGGTGTTCAAAAATAACCAAGTACTACCCGGAAGTTCAGCACTTAGGAAGTAAGTGATTAATATTTTTCCATGCTTCTAAAATGTATTTTTAAAATATTCACTATATTATTATATTATATAATATTATTCAGTATAGTGCAATATTATTTAATATGGTATAATATTATACAGTATTATATGACATTATACAATATTATATAATATTATTCAGTATAGTACAATATTATTTAATATGGTATAATATTATGCAGTATTATATGACATTATCCAATATTATGAAACAAACATTGTACAGTATTGAAAAAGTCCTCCGTTTTACACTGTTTCAATATTGGGAAAAATATTGTACAATATTACTTTTTCGAATTTTATGATATCAGACAATATCTTGTGCTACTTGGGTATTCAAGAGACCATTTTGTAAATATTATATTTTACTAAAAACGTGCTGAAAGCCAGATCGGATGATTATGAATTTCTTCACTATAACCAGCAAATAACTCTGAATTTTGAAGCAATCTCTTTTCCGCTTTTCTTTCCTCATTTAGAAGTATATGTAAAGCTTTATAGTTTTTTTAAACCCCAATTGCAGTTGAAACAAAGAAACAAACAAAAAATCCCTACAGAAATCGAAGTTTGTAGTAACTTGTTTTCTTTTAGATTTCAATATTTTTAAAAATATTTTTTTAGTTTATGCAAAATCTTATACAAAATAAAAAAAGTATGTTGCATATCTATAGAATAAAGAATATGGAACTGCACTCTATTTTATTTTTCCAGTAAAATATTACCAAATATTCTGTGTATGACCCAGGTAGCACAGAAATATTATATAATGTGTGCACAATGTTATACAATATTATGAACACCGAGGAACACCGAATACTGTAATAAAGTATTGTATTGTATGCATCAGTATTTCCGAGGTACTAAATTTTCACAAATAATATAAAAACAATGTTTATTTATAAAAATCTTCATTTTAACTCAGGATATCACTCGATTGGAGGTTTTATTACAAAAACACCACTGGAACAATTATTCTTTAAGATGCTGAATATTATATCATGCTATACAATACAATGCACATGATATTTTGATTTTTACATTAATCTGCATTGGTCAATATTTTAAGGTGAAGCTATTCTTATGTCCGACAGATGGCAGCACAAAAATATTGTAGCACTTTATTATACAGCGTTGATTCTTATTTTGAGGTGAACTTATTCTTATGGCCGCCAGATGGCAGCATGGAAATACAATAGCACAATATTATACATTATCCTGAAATAGTATTAAAAAAATGTTCATTTTAATAATAATGTTTACATAGCCATTTTGTTTTACTGTATATAAAAGTTGGGCCGGATTCAGCTAAGGAAGTCAACCATAAAACAGTTCTCACATATGGATTATCTTGTTCTGTGGGAAAAAAATTAAGTGTTTCTCATCGTAAAAATATGCACATGATTATTGTTTCGAATCTTGTATTTGATTTTCAATCAATACTGTTATTATAAATGTTCAAGGCGTCTCGTAATGCATTGAAAGAGGAATAAATAAATTTCAAAATTATTTGAAAACCTTTCAAACATATTATTATAATTACTTTCAAACCTTATTGCCTTTTAATTTATTAAATTAGCAAACTTAGATATAAGAGCTAAAATTGCTTCCTCTTTGACTTCTAATTTCATTTTGAACTCGAAATTGCAACGATAAAAGATAATTTAATTAAGAAAACTATTCAGATTAATTGTGAATGAACATGAAATTTCGTACAGATCCGAACTTTGTAACTACATGTTATTATCATCATTTACGCTCCCTGATGTTCGTCTAGCTGGTTCAGAGTAAGGTTCCTGGTTCGCATGCAGAAGGGCCCGGGTTCAAAGCTCGCTGTAAGTAGAGGTGTTCAAAAAATCGCAAAGTGTTACCAATAAGTTCTGCACATTGAAAATTAAGTGATTAACATTTTTTCATGCTTCTAAAATGTATTTTTAAAATATTCACTATAATGTTATATTATATAATATTATTCAGTATAGTACAATATTATTTAATATGGTATAATATTATACAGTATTATATGACATTATACAATATTATATAATATTATTCAGTATAGTACAATATTATTCAATATGGTATAATATTATACAGTATTATATGACATTATCCAATATTATGAAAAATCATTGTACAGTATTTTTAAAAGTCTTACGTTTTACACTGTTTCAATATTGGGAAAAATATTGTAAAATATTACTTTTTCGAATTTTATGATATAAGACAATATCATGTGCTACGTGGGGAGTATTTTTTTCTCTTTCAAACAAGTAAGCTGCAGAAATGTCAGTGAAGAAAATCGGGTGAATCGGAAATGAAATTCAAAAGAATGTATTTAGAGATTTTGTGTCCAACGTTGATTCATTGCACATTAAAATTAACTCACAGTTACTTAAATTATAGAAAGGAGAAACTTCCCCAGAGATAGCAATTTTAGTTTGCAGCAAGCTTGCCACAAATTTGTCATGACAAGAGTGCAAGCTTGCAGCAAGTTAACGAAAGCTTCGAAGTCACCATGAAACGAACTTGCAGCAAGCTTGCAGTGCAAACTTATTGCAAATTATAGCAAAAACAGAGTACGAAACACAACCCGGGATAGAACTCGCGACCTCCCGGCTCCGAAGCGGAGACGCTAACCACTGAGCCAGTTGAACTCTGAAAGGAAAAGATAGATTTCGCTAATACATCGTTCGATTCGATTCGTATACGATTTATTTTTAACTATTTTCTGGATTTCATTAATTTTTTGAGTTCAGAATTTAATTTGAAGTCAAAGAGAGAGCGATTTTTGCTAATAACTACGTTTTGCTAGTAAAATAAATTATGAAATTAGAGTTCAAAAGTAATTACTTTAAAATGGGACAAAATGTCTAGTTATTATTGTTCAACAAACACTGACTGTTTTTTCGGTTTAATTTTGTTTATAAACGCTAAAATTTCAACATTAAGAAAAAGGCAATATAATTTTCTTTAAAGTGCGAGTGATATATTTAGTAAAAAGATGGAAGATGTTTCAAAAACTTTTTTTTATAAAAAAGTTATTTTTTTCACAAATTATCATTGATTTATTGAATTAATAAAAAAGAATTACGGTCTAGGAGATGCTATTAAAAATCAGATGTTTTTTAAAACAGAGACAAAGATAATTATCTCTTTGTGCTGTCTTTGCAGGAAGCTTGTTTCGCATATTTGCTGCAAGTTTGATTTGCAAGCGAGGGTGGCGCTAGTTGTCACAGCGAACAAGCTACAAGTTCGTTTCAAGTTTGACGCGTCAAATTTTGCCATGACAAGTCAAAATCAAACTTGCTGCAAACTTACGTGCTATCTGGGCTGGGTCTGAATTCGCGCAAGACTTGAAAACTGTTTTCATAAATTAAGAATAATGAATTCCAGAACACCAAATATTTGTTAAAAAACACGATTAAACCGTAAAACCTACAAGTAATTTTTTCGTAACTTTTACTTATCCAGAGAGTGAGTATCAGACCATAATTTTGCACCATATATGTAACCAAAATATGTTCTATAATTATAGAATCTTTAAAGATACAATATTTACTTCTTTAATAAGAAAGAAAATGCATTCTAAAGTTTGCATTTATAAAGAAAAAAATATTAAAGAATAGCCATTGAACCCCTATACTTCAATTTAAGAGTTTTAAAGAGAAAATACAAGAAAATTTTGGAAGAAGTACGAACTCACACACACACAAAATTTAAACATTAATGCAATTATAACAACATTGGTTCACTCGATAAACTACATTGCAAGGATTTGTTTTCCCGCCATTTTTAATGAGCATCATTTGTTACATAAATAAACTGAAATAAAAGCCTTACTCACAACTAAAAAGCTAAAAAGTGCAGAAACTGCACAACTCTCATTTTTCACTAATTTTTGAAAGCAAAACTAAAACTTGATAGTTTTACGCTCGCCGCCATTCAACAGCGCCCTCTTATGCCACCTGTTGAAGACGTACGTATACGTTGAAAACTTCTGTGTGTTGTACGATCGACCTGATTCGATGAATGAAATCTACCTGACAGGTACAGACGCACCTGGTCGCCAGGTAAAACTTGCTAACTGCTGTAGGTGTAATCTGGACATTTTATTTGTGTGTCGATATTTGAATTTATTGTTGTCGTTTGTTTTCTTTCGGTTATGGGATGCCCACTGTCAAAGTAAAATATCAAGATCGTAATTATATCTTGGGTCTCTCTTTTACGATGTGATCGGAGCTATAGTTTATTGAATTAAAAGAACATACCGGTAAGTTGACGTTGCAGTTCTCTGTCAATTCTATCAATCTGTATACGTGTTTTTTTCGGAGATGTTGCCGGCTTTCTATGAAGACTGCATGACAAAACTCAATATCTTATATTTATTTGAACGTATTATTAGTTTAAAATATCACTGGCATGCAGTGATTTTTCATCGGTATTTTACATTGTGAATATATGTATTTAAAATGTAGATATGCAAATGTGTAAGTGAGCGGCTTAGTTTTAAAAAAATCTGTGAATTGATGTTCGAATTGATTTAATATGTCGTATATAAATATTTGGGCTTTAAAATACATGTCTTTCTGTTGGTTGGCTATTTTTTGCTTACATTTTCTTCTGGTATATTACATGGATATGGATAGTATTATGCCTGTGTGTTATATAATGTAGGAAATCTTTTAAAAAAATTTAAATCTTCAGAAGGAATTGGCAGTTATTCAGTATTTAATAAACAGTAAACATGAATATATTAAGGGGCAAAAACTAAATTTTACAATTCAATAATTTTTTACTAAAATTGTATGAATTAAATTTATTTGCGCTTATGCATGAGGTATATTCTAAATACATTGTTACATTATTTATGCTATTTGATCAACTTAATTAAGCTTCATTTGTTTTGGTTGAATTTTATTTTCAAACCAAGGCAAATTTTTATTTTTAATAAAAAGTGATATTTTTAAAAAAAGATTTAGAATCTAACTCAGACTTGTATTTTTTTATAAAAATCAACCATGCAAGTATTTTTCTCAAACTAGTTGATATGTACAGCATATATTTTTTAAATAAAAAAGAGCCTGTTAATAAATTAGATTTTTTTAAATGTAATATTATTTAATGAATAAAAAATTGGTTTGATGTAACATCAGATATGTGTTATTAGGAAATAGAAATTCCAGACTTAATTTCTTGCTTATAAAATAAGAGACTTTGACACATTTCTTTAAAAAAATCTGTCATCATTTCAAATTCATTAGTTGTTGTAAATTTTTAATTGCCTTTTGTCATTGATGAATTATTTTTTAGCATTCTTTTTTTTATTTTATATATTTACTCATCGTGTTTCAAAAATTTATTCACTCGAGAACCTTATTGGTATCAAATTTTACATTCAAACGTTCAGTGGCGAATCCAGGATTCGGTTCTGGGGGGCTGAGGTCATAAAAATTTTGTATCGTAGTGACGAATGTCAAACCTCATGGCTTATGTAAACCAAAACACTTTAACTTTACAGGCTTTCCTCTCCTGACAATAAGAATAATAGAGAACACTACAATACTTTCGATAATTTAATAAAAAATACAATGAAATAGCTGGCCAAAAAATGTTTTCGACCGCGCCAACGCTACAAGTGCAAGTGGAATGACTAGAAAAGTAGGAAAATTTTCGAGCCTGTCAAGTCAGAAAGCAATGTTGTCACGATTTTATTACTATTCTTTTTAAATGAAAATTAAGATCAAACAGTTGTAGAGATTTTAAATTAAATCAAGAATTTCGGTTCAGCTCTGGGGGGGGGGGCTGCAGCCCGATAGCCCCTCCCCTGGATTCGCCACTGCAAACGTTTTTTAAATGTTAATGCTGACTGTAGTTTCTGTGCAACTATCTTATGCAATATTAATAACTTTCATGAAATTTATATTTATTATTTTTTCATTGAAAATAATTTTTAAGATCATTCATAATTTTTATGATCGTTCATTTTATAATCTAGGTTAATTAGCATGAATACTGCAATAAAAATCATATTTGGTGAAAAAGGAAAGAATTCACTTAAACGTGAAGTTATGTCATGTCATTTTATTACTATTATGTGTTACTCAGAATCAAAATTATCAATAGAGTGCCTTTTGACAGTCTGAAGTATTCAATAATATAATAATGAATGAAGTGATAGTTATATTCTGAATTTATGCATAAAATTTTTTTACAAAACAACATTTTTAAAAAGATTTGACATAAATAGAAATAATAGGTATTTAAAGAATTCTAAAACTTTTCCTTGCTTAGTTTAAAATATATTTGTTAGTTTATTTATAAATAAGCAAGTTCTTATATCTTAATTTAATTTAGTGTTCAGTCATATTTTATTCAAAATAAGCTGTTAAAACAAATTAAAATTTAATATGTGAAATTAAAATGAAAATTTTATTCTATTTTTTTAAAGTACCAATAATTTTAAAAGCATTGAATAAAATCTGAAAAAATAAGCAAAATTATTGGTTTTTTTTTATTTCTTTTATTACATTAAAAACAAACCTGATTTCTTATGCTTAATATAGATACCAATGTTTAAATAAGAAAGTGGCAAGAATAAAATAATTATTCTTAATTTTTACCTTTACTACTCATTTCTAAAGAAAATTAAACTTAAATCTCATAAAAGAAATATGCATCAGCTATTTTTCCTAATTTGGAAGCTTTAATAATATTACTATTATTATTTTTTAAATTCTTCGCAGAAAATAAGATTTGCTCATGCAGTCTTTTATATAATTTTGATTTCTTCATATTCAAAGTATTATTTGGAGTTCTAGAATGGCTGTTTTTCAACTGGTTGGCATGTCTACATGGTTTAGAATTAGACATTCAATTTATAGATATTGTAAAAGTTCATTTTTATATTTTTAAATCATAAAATTTGATCTAGATAAATGTTTTATGTTAGGCGTATTATAAGTATGAAAGTAAAATAAATATGCTGATTTCTTTTTTTTTTTTTTTTGATGAACCTTCATATATATTTAATCACGATTATAAAATAGCAAATGAGCCTGTCATGCAAATATATATATATATTGTTTCTATAAACAGAATTTCCGAAATTCTTCTTGAGATATTAAAAACGATTCGGACAGTCGTTTCGGAATAGTGTAAAACATAGAAATTTCAAGTTTTGAGACATTTGAATTTTGTTTACTAGCCCTGTTATCGAAACTACCGTAACGGAAACTGTTGAAAGAATTAACGGAAATCATTATTCCGATTGCGGAAATTGCAATAGATTTTTCAGTCAAAACTATCCTGTGGTATATCCATGTAAAATATCAGTCAAAAGGTGAAGAGTAACTCTTAAAATTTTTTACTCTTCGATAGTCGATAGTTTTTCCTTTATTTGTGTTTTAATTGGGAATTGGAAAATTCAGTTATTTTGCTGTAAAACACTTTCGAAAATTTGCTGCTCTCGCTTTTTGCATCAGAAGTAACTGCGCCCTCTTTCTTCACCTCCTCCCCTTCTAGACAGCTAAATATAGCTCTTACGCCATGAAAACAACAACAACAAAAAAAACCTCCATTTTCTGGTTACTTACGAAATTGACGCCTAACATGTGTAGTTCAGCCACATGTCTATTGATTGATCAGCGTATTCTTTGAAGCTCAATAACGCAGTAATTTGACAACTAATATTTTAGACCTTTTAGTCCTATTTGTTATTCGTATGACAAATGTATTTAAGTCTATAGTTTCTTTATCCATGTAATTTAATTAATCTCTTAACACTTTCGCGTTCATTGGTTTCGCAGTGAAACCACACATTGAGCATTTTTTTACTACGCAGTGGCGAAACGTAGCGTAATTTTTCTTTCACAGCTTAAGAGCCAGATATATAGGCCAATTTATATAAAAATTCCATTTCAATACCGTTAGTATTCACAAAGATATCGGCATTGCAAGAGCTAAATGTCTTTTGATTTCTAAGACAAACAAAATGGTGAAGGTTCTTGCATAAATTGATGCTTTTTAAAATTGAATCTCCGAAAGTAATATTGAATTTTATGAAGGTTAACCGCTTAACTTAAAAGCCCGAGAATACTCGTGCATCCAATTATCGTATTTTTAGTCTTATAAACTAAAATTTAATCAATTAGCTTCATAATTTGACACAAAAATTACGTAGAATCCATGAACATCTCTATTATATGCTTTCTCAGATGAATGGAAACGACAGCCCTTTTCCAAAACAGAAGGGAGCATCTTATTAGATAGCGAAGAAAATGAAACAGTTAGGGGTTAAATACCCTGAATACTCGCATATACTTACAAATACCTAATTTAAATTGCATTTCGATGATAACTTATTCGAAGGAAAAATAGCCTGTTACCGTTCATTGGTTTCACTGTGAAACCACAAATTTCTTGAAAATAAAATGTGTTAATTTGTTTTCCTTTTACATGTTTATGGTCAGCTACATGTCTAATACTCATTTTTGAAATAAATTTAGTAATTTTCAAAACGAAACATGTAGAGAGCTTGAAAAGGTTAAACCATCACTCTGTTAATTTCATCTGTTAGAGCAGAGGTTCCCAACCTAGGTTGGTAATGACGGAAACATAAGGAATTTAAAAAAATTACAGGATTTTGTTTCCCCAAGTTAATACTCCGTAATAATCAACTATACTACTTAAATAGTTGATTATTACGGAGTGTAATTTTTAGCTATCCTTATAGGTTAATGCGAAATTATTACAATAATGATTTCATTTGTTTCGGCGTTGAACTAATACTATTGTAAAAATGCAATAAAATGCCAAATAAATAAAGTCCAGCAAATGTTATTAATTCGAGTCATTTGACTCTTAAGCTAACCTAAGCCTTTAACAACATTGATAAAAACTTTTTTTTGCATAGACGGATGGTTGGTGTGGAGGATATGATAGTAGGGGGTACGCGAAAATATAAAGACTAATCAAGGTGTACGCGAGAAAAAAAAAGGTTGGGAACCTCTGTGTTAGAGACTTAGCTTGGACTGTAATTGTGTTTGAAAATTTTATAGTCTGTGAATTGTACTAAAATACTTATTATAAATTATATTTACTTAACATGCAACTAAAGCAAATTACTCACAGAAATAATCTTTCCGGGCTGTCAGCTATATTATTATTTTTTTGGTAATTGTTTCACCCCTATTATGTCCTCTCGTTCAATTTCATACAGCTGTACTTGCACCTCTGAGCTTGTCAAAAGTTTCTCTTATATTTTCGTTTAAAAAAACCCTTTCTAAATAAATCCCTTTAGAAATTTTCTCCCTCTTTATATTTCCTTACATTGAGGTGAAATCATGATATTTTATTATTAGGAATAATAACTGTCGTTAATAAGTCGTTTTGTAATCAGGAATTATGGAACTAAAAAAAGTACATCTAAAATTTCTTTAAAAGGAAAGATTATTGGATTGCATTTAAAACATTTTAATCAAATCGTTTGTCTGTGAAACTGTTGATATTGTCACAATAGTGTAAGTTTAGCTGTAACTGTTCAAAAGATCCAATGTAAACAAGTTTAAGCTTAAAATTTTTAAGAATGTTTATTTTTTATTTAACGCAAGAAATGTCCTTTTTATTTGGATTAGTCAGGACAAACAGAAATGAATGGTTATCACTTGCTATCTTCCTCCCCCCTCCCTCCCCCACACACGTACTTGCAGAGTAGATTTATTTAATTTCAAATATTTCAGAGTAAGTTATCAAAAATATCTTCAAAAATCTAATCGATGTGTAAAATCTCATTTTGTTTGCTTAATCTGCAAATAAACTCAACCCACTGTGGAAGAAGATGCTTGGTACCTAGTTTCGGTAAAAATGTTCGTGTTTATTTGCTGCAAACAGAAATGGTCCATTAACCAAATGCTTGCAGACTTTTATAACCATTCATTTTACTACCTGATAAAGGTAGAATCAGTGGAGTTCCGAATCGGTTCGTTAACTGCATAACACATGCGAGGATTCTCTTCACCTTCTACTTCATTTATTTTGACGAAGCTACTTTTTTTTTTCGCTGTCTTAAGACTGATCAGTTGCTTTATTTTGATTAGTGTTATTTTGTTTCCTCAATGCAGCAATTTTTGTTATTGGAATGGTTGTTGGAATTCAGTGGTGACAGCATCAAGATCCTAAATTTCACTTCCATTATTCTTGGAAGTCCTTGTGAAGATAATGAGTTTAAATAGTAGTAGTTTCGAATCGGTATAAATATTCAGGAGCATTTACAATAAAAATGATCAGCATATTTGGTTTGTGTTCCCGATGTTCAGTTATTTGAGATTTTACTCTTTCGTCGCATTGTATTCCTAATTATAAGCAGTTATGAGTAATGGAAATGCTGAAAAATTATATTTTTTTAATGTACAGACATCTAGGTGTTTTATCAGTCGAAAACATCTTCCATGTCTTTCTCAAGGTTGCAGTTTCCTTAGCCGGCAAAATGTTTGCTTTCAGACAATCTCTTACTGTGGGTTTTGAAATACAACACAGAAAACACTTATAAACAATTTACCGTAACTTTCATCTAATGTATTTTCATGGCTGTCATAACTTACATTTACTATAACTTAATTTTTTACCTTTGTAAGAGACGCAAATGCTATCTTAAAAAATTTCCGACCGCGGTGTCCTGGTGGTAAGATTCCAGGTTCGAAAACCGATTCCACCATTATATCTACCGTCCAGAACCAAACGTCTTCCCTCTGATGTGGCTTGGAAGTTTTGTGGTCGTCGTTATTTGACCATGGTTCAAACTTATGTGGTCCGTCACAAATAGCTTACGTGTTGCTTCCAAACCAGACGTTACTATAAGTAAACTAAATTAAACATTTAATCTTCATCAATAAAATTTGAATTCTATAATTATTTCTCTTATTTATATATTCTTAGATCTTTTTTTTTTCTCTACCTTTGACTTTTGTACGAGATTTCGTTTGATTTTTAACAGACGAAGATAATCTATAGAACCAGGATTATTAATTGGGTTTTCACTAAAAATATATGGAAAAATAATAAAACCATAGTCTAATGGCCCTGAATATGTTATAGTTGACTATGAAAAAAAATCGCATCGTATTATTAGGAAAGTTATTGATAACTCTATCATTTTCAGACTCCGCGGCATTCCCATACTCTTCTGGCTGAAAATTGAACATAAGTGTAAAAAATTTAATAAAAAAATTATGAGTTTAAAATTTATATATTGAAGCAGTAGAAAATATATTTTTAGAATATAAATAATGGATCAAAAATACAGTCAGCGAATTTAGTGGAGACTTTTCTAGAAAACTCGGAAATGTATTTCCCAGATGTTATCCCTAGAACTGAATAGGAAACTGTGAATACAAATGTTGAAAGTCTAATTGTGGGAATGCCATTGAAAAAGTATTCAATAGCATTTCCCCAATTATCAACACCAAACCGCACCGGACGTCACATGGTATATTCATTTCTAGGGCAGATTTAATCTTATGTGTGTGAACCCAAAGATGAATCTTCAACTCGTAGTTTTTAACCGTGACCAAAAGATGGGAATTCAATGACCATTGCATCAAGCCTTTGTTCTGGGTATCTTATCTTTTTCTGCTTATAACTTAATCTACTTCTTGGAAGAACCGCCTGTTAAAAGACAAAGTTAACAGCTAAAGAGAGCCCTAAAAAATACCTGAAATTGAAATATTACAGTTCTTGTCTTATTTTAGACCTATTAGCATTGCTGAAAGCGTCTTACGTTTTTGGCATTAGTTTTCTTTCCATTTATAGTGAAATTAAAATAGTAGACTCTCTTTATAGAATTCATTAAAATGTTAAGCTTTATTTATATTTATATGTTTTCAGTTCTTGCGCAGAAAACTCGTGTATACGGTTAAAAAGTTCGGAAACAGCGAGGCTCAAAATGATAGCAGTATATTATAAACGTGCGTTTGTCTTAGGATTGAAATATTTGTTAATTCATTATGAATGTATAGAATTAACCTGCTGTTCCTTCTGTATTTTAAAATATTAAAAAGCATTCTAAATACTTCTAGTTAAAGGAGAAAATAACAAATCCTTTAACTTTAATACAAGAAACAATTAGGTCAAGTATATACAGAGTGTTATATTGTATGTATTTATCAATTACTAAATTAATAAGAACTGAAATTTTTAGCTCTGGGTTTAAAAGGAATTTTGTTGCATATAGATTCTTTTAAAAAACTTTTTAGCAAGTAAATCCTTTACATAAAACTTCAGAGAAATTAACAAGATCGCATGTATTAAATTTATATGGAGAGTTAAAGTGAACTGAGTCCATGAAATTCATTTCTGATAAAACAGATTTTAAAGTTGATTAGCTGCATTTAAAATAACAGTGCTTGCTGCTTAATGGATACAAATTGAACTATGGATTTAACTCATTATTACGCAGAAAATATAACACTTCTGCACTACCGTGGCAGTGGTAGTGCAAAATGGACAAAACATTGACTTGGTTCACTTTAACTCGGAACCCTCCGTATAATACATTGAATAGTTATTTGTCTCTCTATATATAAAAAAATGGGATAGAATACGGGGGATATTTTTATTTTCTAGAATAGTCGAGTTTCCCAGATCTTCTAGGAACTGTTTATCATCCATGAAATAATGACCTAGATCTGTGTTAATGATAATCTTAGAAAAATTCTACCTTTCCAGATTTTCAATTGAAAACTAGACAAACTGTTCCTCGCAACGCAAAACACGCGATTTTTTTCAATTAAAAAATACACATGCTGCTTTGCGTTCTTGTTAGGCGTGCGGAGGGATCATACCAGTTTCCAAAATACGATCTAACGAGCGCGTTTGTTTTTATATCCCACTCATTAGTGTGTAAAAAAGGTTAACTGACCCTCTGCCGTGTTGCTAATCATGCAACAGTTAGGATTAAACGTTCGTATCATGCTGTGATGAATTAATGTGAACACCGAATATGTGGCATAGAGGTCGAAAAACGATCACTGCACGCGTTCTTTTAAGCGATATATTCCGTCATTTCGGCACATTTTGAGAAAATCTTTCATTTTAGTTTTTGTTTCGTGTTAGAAAACCACTTGATTCTGTTTGGCGGATTTGCATTTTATAATTAAAACTGCTGAATGCACAAAGATTATATTTTTTAAAAATGCTTCGTGTTGAAATTTCTGGAAAGAAAATAGCCATACTTTTTAGTTTTTTCTTATTAGAAATTAATAAATTTAAAAAAATGAACTAATATAAAAAGTTTTTTATCTACAAATTAGTGCATATTTAGGAATGTCAAACAATTCTAAATGTTAACTAACGTTAAAGTAATTTATTTTTGAACTTCGTTAATCTAAGCACTAAGAATTATATAAAAAAAATATATAAGAATTTTGCTGTAACATAAAATTCAATAAAAATCTTATTATGTAAACTAATAAACTGTTTTATTTGTTTTTAAGGTCGCTTTGTTGAAAGATTTGAGAGCATCATAAAATTTTATGAGCAGTAATTTTGATTGAGTGTTGACCAATCTTGATCGTAATAAATTGAATTTTGATGATGAGAAAGATTGGTTGGCACTTCAGCAAAATTTTCAAATCCAAAAATTTTAAAAAATTTCAAATTATGAAATAAATATATTTAGGAATGGATTTCACTAAAATTATTGCTCTCATTCTTTAAATTCTACGACAACGCCTTTTGCTAAAATATTTAATCTCCTATCATTATATTTAATTGGAATATTTCTTTAATAATTTAATTTTTATATATAGATAATTGCTTGGCTTCTTTTGCTCTAAAACATTGGATCTTCCTTTAAACTGAGTAAAATTATTTTGAAATTCTAAATGTTAGAAATGCTTAAAATGGTACTTCTTCAGTTTGTATCCGTTTGATTCTTATTCAAAAAATCTTGACCTGTATACATAATGCATACTTCTAAAATTTGGAAATTTTAAGCTATTTTGAGAATTTCCTTTTGATTATTGAAATGGTGATAATATAATGTTTAGCACATTTATCAAGAAGGATGTTCCATGGACCAGAATAAATGTGGAGTGAAAGTTTTGGAAATGGGGTACCGGCTCCGGTGTTTTTATTTGATCACGGTTTAGGAATAAAGATACCCTAATATGCGTCTGCTAATAACAAATAAAGTACAGAAAGCTGGTATTTATTATAAAAAGCAGATATTATTTTATCTAACGAACTGATCATTATTTTAAAGTGTATTTCAAGAACTTAGTATTTTAAATGTTTATTTTTATTTCAATTAAAATGTAAACGTTTTTTTACGATTAATTTTTAAAAAATATTGGCATGCATTTTCCTCTCGATTTCAAATCTTTGAAAGCTGTGTAAATTTACTTGAAAAAAAAAAATTGCAGTCTTATTTAACTATCATTTTCTATAAATCCACCATTAGAAACTCGAGTTTTCCTTTCGATTAAGATTCTTGAGGGTTTCGAAAATATTCTGCGTATGCAACAGAATTCATAATTAATTTATTTTCCATCAATAAAAATTACTCAATTCTTCATACTGATTTTCAGGGAACCTCCTTTTTTGAAGAAAACAATTCCAACCATTTATTTAAATTATAACAAATGAAGAGCAATAAAGCCTTAATTTGCTTTTTATTTTTTGAAAGCAGAGAACCCACCCCCCGTTTAAATCTATGAAGTCTTCCGAGGTCCCCCCCCCCCTAACTTTCCGCCCATCATGACGAGCAAAGGTGAAGGAGATAAGTTGAACTAATGAGTGCAAGTAAATCTTCTAAACCGAAACTGCTTTTTGTCATCTTGCTAATTTTTCCTGCTATATAGATAACAATTATTCATGATATTTTGGTTATTTTTTTATGGTAATTTCAACCATTTTATGATTCAAATTTTTAAGAGTGCATAAAGAATTAACATTCCTTTGAAACTGAGTAATGAAATTCTTTATCTAAATTCATAATTTTTCTATGCATCACTTCCTGATTACTTAGTTTCATTTTTAACGGGATAAAATCCGTACATTGATGGTATAAATAACTGAATACAAATGTAATTATATTATTTTCTTACCTAAGAATCAAAATTTTAATTCGTCATTCAGAGAGATTTTACTTGTGAAATGTAAGTTACCTATCAAATTTTCAGAAATTTCATCCTTTAGATTAGCTGTAAGACACACAATTGTATTTCCGTTTTTTGTTACAAAAACTACAGCATTTGATCATTTTTTGGAATGATGTCTTCTGTTTATTTTGTGTATAGTTATCTTAAAGAGACTGACCCTTTCTATGTTCGGAATGCTTTCGAAACTACGCCTTCGAAAATCATTTTTATATTCCAAAGGCGTAAAAAATGTTGCTGTTTATTATTCATTTTGTTATAATCTATGTTCATAATGAATCTATCTCTTAAGTCTTTAACTTTATAAACAAATTATTCGATAGTTGTTAGATATGTTATTTGTCTTGTGATATGATAAAACGAAGAAATGGCTGGTAGGCGTAGATGAGTTTGAAGACTTGCTATGCTGGCCTTCGCTCCACTGTGTAATGGTTTTTTATTGCAATATTTCAGAATAATTTGCAAAATTTAAATCCAGTAATCCAGTTACTTTTGTATTTAAAATCACCGTACTGATAACTAATATTTTGATTTAAGCTCTTATCCAACAAATATATTTACATGTTACTAATTACCATGTGTATGCTAATAACATTGATACATAGGTAATATAATTTCATTGCATTATAAGGCTTCAATTATGCGATCTCTTCACTTTGTGGTTCATTTTGAAATACTATCAACTTGATGTTTAAAAGCTTAAAATATTGATAATTTATGTTAAGCCTGTCTTAGTGTCAAAAATGTGTGAAATCGATTTCAGAATGAATGGCACTGAAATCATTTCGATACGCCTCTTCGTACGTTCTAGGTGTGGCTCAGTCTGTATTCAGATAGATGTAGTATCAAAAATATGTAAACACTTTGAGTTGAGCTAAACATTTAGATTTATTATCTCGTTATTCATAAATCGGGACCCCCACAGAATCTTCTGTGTGTTTGGATTTAGGATTACTGAATGTATTTTCTCGCGGTGAGTAATATTTTGTAAAGAAATGCCCAAGAAAATTTTGAAAAATTGAAAAATTATTCCAGAACAATAGGGGACGGTTATATTTAACCGAAAGTGTTTCGCTTAATTTAGTGTTTAGCAGTGTAAAAATCAAAAATATAAAATGGGTTCTATGTCTGTAATAAGGATCGTGAGAAGAAATTCTTTTATTTGGTCTCGACCCTTGGATCTTTTCATTTGTAAATAGGCCTTTATCTTTTATTATCAGCATAATAGTATAATTAGCAATGCATACCTAGCCGTTACCAATATCTTCTAGAGACTTGCGTATTGTCTATGTGATTCTGCACCGGCTACTGATCAAATATCTACAATAGTTTTGTTAGTTGAAACTTAAACAATCAGCTGTAATTAAATTAAAAGTAATTTGAATCGAAAATATTCTTTCTTTCGTGGAAAATAATACGATATGACTACAACTAGTTTATAAATATAATTGACAAGGCAAGAGAACACCAAGCCACTCAAGATTTTGAGATTCCTTCTGCTTGTTTATCCACTTCATTAAATTACCTCAGCATACATTCTGTTTGCTCCAATACAAGCAGAGAATGTATGGTGAGGTAAATTAAATGTTGTAAAACAATTTGTTCCGATTAAGTTGGTTGATTACTTTTTAGAAATTCTTGAGAGTGTCGAGTAAATGTTGCGTGGGGAAAGGAGAGTGGGTTAATCAATGATCTGCCATGTGCTTTCTTTTTAACTTGTGTGGGGTGTAATTCGAATGGTATGGTTTCGCCCACTTTCTCTCAAACATAGGTTTTTGTTCGTTTTCAAGGCCGCGTGTTTGTTGCAATATATCAAACGTGGGTTAGGCTACAATGCACGCCTTTCATACGCCTTTATTTCCGTTGCAACATTTTTCGCGTAAAATTTTTGTGGAATTAACACTTGTGTTACGGATTTTCTTTGCTTTCAGACTTTAAAGGCGTTGAGAAAAATGAGAATATTTTTGTTCAGTCTAAATTTTCGGAGCTTAAAAGTGTTTTAGAACAAAATTTTGCCTTTTTTTTAAAGTGAACCATGATGAAAAGTAATACCTAGAAATCGAAAGTTGAACCTCGTATTATGGAATAGCTCATAACCTACGTATATTAGCGGAAATCTAATTATAAAAGCATTCGAATTATCCCCGTTCTTGATGGGTAATCTTTGAAACTTCAATAAACCTCTCGTAAATTATTAAAATATTTTACCTTAGAATAATTACCAACATTTCTGAAAATGAAAAGTAGTTATCAGAAATCCAACTAAGTTATAAAATTTTTCTTTTATGTAGAAAATGAACTACAAAATATTTCACAATCTTCGGAAATGAACAAATAGAATTCTAGAATAGAATAATATTAGATTTGAACAAATAGCATGCACATCAATATTGGTTTTTTTTTTCTGCTAATCAGAATGATACTATCCAAGCCATATTAAATTTTAAAAAAAGAGAGAGGAAAAACGGATTCAATTAAAATGAATTGAGCTTTGCTTGAGAAAAACAATCAGAAAAATGGGTTCTTCTAACGTTTTAGTCCATGTATAAAAATCGTGAAAAGAATTTACATGTAGGTACAAAATTTTTAAATTAAGAGAGTTCGAGCTATCGATTTTACGATTTGTTTACATCCGAATGTCTGAAAAATGACATGGAGAGGCAAGAACTTCAAAAGAAAAAAATAATAATACAATTTATTTGAAATTTTTATCATTTGGTGTGTGATTTATGATGCTTGTCTGCGTAGTCAAGGAGATTTAGAAGTCACAAAATGCCGCTTCTTCTTTTAAATAAGTAAATTATGCTGATAAATCAAATATAGGGTGTATTCAGAGATATTTTTAAGATGATATCAATTTATTATTTAGTGTCCATTCTTTTTTTTAATTATAAAATACAAGCATTTATCATTAAATCTCTATGTATTTTTTAAAAAAATATTTTTGGGATACTATGCATATGATTAGGTACAAAATTTAATTGTAATTTCTATATATGCCTACATTTTAAATGGCTATTTAGATTACTGGAATAAACGTAGAGAATTA
Organism: Araneus ventricosus; assembly: GCA_013235015.1. NCBI lineage: Eukaryota > Metazoa > Arthropoda > Arachnida > Araneae > Araneidae > Araneus > Araneus ventricosus. Next base: position 28,406 of record BGPR01003192.1, read on the forward strand.
GAAAAGAAACTGAAAACAGAAAGCGTTGAATTTAGATTTTAAAAAATTGGAAATTTGTGGATAATTGAAAGATACTTCAGTTGCAACTATCTTAGAAAATAAATGGTGTTTGGTTGCTCTAGCATTTCGTATATATTTTTTAACCTTTATATTTTTGTTATTTACAGCATGTACACATGCTTCTAATTTCACAAAATATATAGTGTTCTTAAATTGCGACGTTCAATATTGATAATCACAGCGTCTATAAAAATATTTTTAACTTAGTGTTGATGATTTTCATTTTTAATAATTGTTTAATGTTTGATTTTAAATGAGGTTTTAATATTTTTTCTTTGACAGAGTGCTTGCCATCTTATAGTAAAGATTTCTCCATATCTAATGACAAAAGATGCTTGAACTATCTGATAATTTTGTCTTAAATTTTTGAAGTATAAGTTTTTAGAGTTTTAGAATAAACTTAAGTTTAATTTCTTCTATTATTATGATCTTTGAGTTTAAAAAAGAGCCAGTATACTTTGATGAATAAAAATTTATTGTTCTACTAAATCGTTTTCGAAGCCGATTTATTATAAAATATAACCCTTATATTCAGAGGAGTACTATGGCCAGTTCCATTAATACCTGTATTTCAAAAACTAAAACTAAAAAAAAACACACTCTTAAGGCGTATAAAGGTTAAAGTTGAATTTGAGTTAACGTATCATGACATTGTTTGTTGTCTTTACATATACTCCTGTCATAAATACAAACATTCAAACGAAAGCGTTTTATCCATTTTTTTTACCCGCCAATGCCGTGATAAAAGCAAACCTTTAAAACTGGTTGTTGGCATAGTTGTCTGGCATTAGGAGGTGACCCGACATTACTAGCAAATACCTGAAAAGCCCATCCGTTTGCTGGAAGCGTGTCATAGGTGCGCGTTCTCGATTTATATGCTTTGACACGGCAACAGTCATTTCATTTTTGTCTCATCTTGCTTCGTCGCTGATGCAAGTTTTCCCTCTACTGGAAAACGCGTGCTTCCTTCCTTCAAACTGGCTCTCCTGCAGGCCACGGCGGAGAAGGTCAATGTCCTGCGAAGTGTCCAGTAGCTACTAACGATTGCATCCTGCATTGACCTTCATAGATCCGAAAGTTGAACTCTAATAATTGGGCGCTTCCTTTTTTTATTTCTTCGATTATTTATTGACAGTTCTCGCTGCTTTTGAAATTGTTGAGCGTTCCATTGTCATTCGAATGAATGGGAAAGCGGGAAAAGAATAAATTCTCTCTCGTAAATTGTTTCATTCGTTAATAAGGCGTGCATCGAGAGTACCTTCTTTATCTTTTTTTTAAATCTGAAATGTCCCCAAATATGTCGGTTTTATTTAACGCTAATGTCGCTGTTAAAAAGTTTTCCAGCATTAGAACCTTGTTTTATTTTTAATCTAAGTGTTTTTTTCCTGGGCAAAAAAATGCGTAGGTTTTCACTGATTTCGTTTGTATGGCAATGGAAGTGTCTGTCCTTAACTAAACTTCGTTTACACATTTCTGAAGTCGCTTTTAAAAACTGAGAAATAAATAAGTAATGGAAAACTTGATATAAATATTAAACAAATAAATTTTAATATTTACCACTACCTTTTTATATATTTATTTTATTATTATTATTTTACTTAAGTGTAAGCGCTACAAACCTGCTGGTTTATTTAAATTGTTACAACCGGAAAATTTAACCAGAGAAAGTTTTATGTTTACTGCCATAATTGTCTGATTAGTTTGTACCATGTTTTTTAGCTGCGAAGTTCTAATGAATTTTTTATAGCTTTTTCCAATATTGGAATTTTATTGCTTAAGCTGATTTTTTTTTCAATTCCAATAATTGAATATATAATTGATATTGAATTCAACTCCAATTTGAACATATCTTGTGTTCCAGAAAATATTAACGTGTCTTGTCATTTTGCTTCATATTGTTAACTGTAAATTATAGGATGAAATGCTTAAACTTTTAAGAGAGTTAGATAAAAAAAAATTCGCTATTTGATTATTTATGAACCTCTGCTTTACTGTTCTAATTTAAATGATTTTGTTTTCCGGTTATGTACCAAACGTGTGCATGAAAATTTAGTCTGCTATTTATTGACTTAGTATTTTTTTGCTGTTAGTAATCGATTGATTAAATATCAGATTTTTGATAACTAAAATATTTTTTCTTCAACGCACTGTAATTTGTAATAATTTTTTACCTCGTATTTATAACCTGTGCATGTGTCCTTTAACCAGCCCCTTACATGAAAATCGTTGTTATCATCCTCAGCATGAAAATAAGTGTCGAGAAAAATTATTTTGCTGGAAAGCGGCTTGGATCTACAAATCGTAGGATGTACAAGGAAGTATTACTGAGCGATCATGTTAGATTTGACTGCTTATAGAATTTAAATTTTGAACTGATAGATATTTTACCTGTTATCAGTTCCATCCGCAGCGAAATTGTCGTCATAAGTGCAGTCTAATCATGCAGATTGTATCCTTAATCAACGAATCAAATTTTTTTTACATCACCGAACCTTTATTTAATCCACAGTCACGTGCTTTGGACCTTCGGGTACTGTTCGGCTCGGTTAATCTCGTTTGTGCAGAGAGAGGCAGGGCATTGGGTTACACTCGGCCAAGCAGTGAGCCTAGTCACGTGTTCACCAACCCTTGCAATCTGCTTATTATGTTCATTTTCGTCAAAATTGGTCGGATGTCATATTTATAAATATTTGATACCGTTGATTTTATTTTAAGCTTTTGCTTTTATTTATTTCTTATTGACAAACTTATACATTTTCTTTGGGTTTCTGAGTGATGTTTATTGAACGATAAAAAAAAATATTTAAGGTGGGATTTTTTCCGGTTATTTTCATAATTTAATTTATTGTAGCTAAGTTTCCGAGAGATAGACTTTTGTGCTAAGAAATAGCAGTTGATAGTGGTTTAATTCTTTCTAGTCTGGTAGTGCGTATTGTGTATCATAATATTCTATTGACGGCACTTGTTGAGTATAATATTTTAAGTCCCACCATTTCAAGCAAGATGACTTTGTACTGGTAAATAAGCCTTATGCTTCTAATTTCCGTTTTTAGCCAAATGAGTTGTGCTTGAAAAAGTTGAGAGCTTTTAAATAGAACTCGCAAATAAATTATCATTTGTCCGGTGATTATTTGAGTATCAGAGGGTTAAATTTTTTTCCTTGAAGAATGTGAAAAAGGTATAATTGTGATCTGTACCGTGCAAAGCAGCTGTTTTTTGAGCGTTCGGATTGCAAAAATTAAGAGTAATTTGTCTTATACTGATTACCAAGAGTAGTCAAGGCTTTTACTCAAATATTTGTCTGGAATCGAAATGTTTTATTGAAAGTTAAATCTCACCGAAATTCATAGATTGCATTCACCTGTCATTAGGAGGCTTGTGTGTGATTTCTATAATTCTTCAGTATTGATAGGCATAGATTTATTTATTTTTGATATTTTGATAACTGGAAATTAGATTTCTTCAGTTTTTCTTCTACTCTTGTAGTTGGTAAAAGTTTCAAATCAGTCAGAACAAGTAATACAAGCATTGAATAAATGAAGGTGCCATATTTGAAAAACGGTTTAACAAATAAATGCTTAACAGGACAAGAATTCAATTCGATTGAAGGATTTCTACTTCCGCTTTGGCCTTTTCAATGCCAGACATGCAAAATTGTTTGAGAAGCCCATTGTTGGGTAACTTTAGCTATATGTTTGAGAACATCACTAAAAGCGCTACTTTTCTAACATCAGGAATTCATGTTCAGTAAGGCAGGTTTTATTTATATACATATGCAAAAATAAATATCAAATGTGTTCTGTCTGTGGTATTTGAGATGGTGCAATACTCTCAACTCGTGTTGAATTCTGTGGCTTTACGTTTTTAATTTTTAACTTTGTTAATACTTCATACTATATGAAGAAATTGTAACTGTGTTACATATTCGATGAACTTTGTTATAAATTCATTTAGTATGATAAAATTTACAAATATGACCTTACCGTAAAACGGGGTTACTTTGCACCGATTTTCATGACTTCCGACAGAATTTTGAGATTAGTTACATGTATTTCTCTAAAAGAAAGGCTCTTCTAATTTTTCCTCATTAAGGGAATATTAGAGAAAGGTTTTGCAGCAAAATTTGGATCATACAGTGATTTAATAATTATGATTTTTCGAAATTTTGGCGCAAAGTTACCTCGTAGGCGGGGATACTTTGCACTGGTTAATTTTTATCAGTATATTACAAAAACAAATTCTCTGGATGCAATTCTAGATATATTTATTGAAAGCCTGGATGTAAATATACAAGAAAAATAAATTTCATTAATGCCTGATTATAATTAACAATTTTACGTCATTGCATTCGATTAAATCAGGATGGCGTTTTAGAAATCCTTTTATCCGATTATTGCCGGGTGTGTTATTAATATATCTATCTATTATCGCACCTTTTTGGCAAGATAAACGTTTATTATAATTTTAAGATCTATACTTTTGACAGGACAACCGAAGTCATTGACTTGGACTACACGTTGCAACAGTCTTTTCCTTCTCATTGCATAAAATCAGCGAATTTCCATGTTTAGTTATATGAATTAGCTTTCTTTTGTAACAAACTGTTCACTTGGAATACCAAAAAAAAGTTTCTGCCTCTTTAAAAATACCCTAAACTTGTGAAATCGCGTTAAATCAAATTTCTAAGGTCGCTGGAGAGAACTCCATATACCTACAAGTCCCTAACTTCCTTTTAGACACCCCAGGCATATCTAAAGCTTAAGCGAACATTGTTCTTATTATTATTTAATACAAAAATAGATTAAAAAAACAATTGGTTTTGATGTTTATCATAAATTTCCATGGTGCAAAGAATCCCTCCTTTTCGGTGCAAAGTTACCCAGGTCAGAAAAAAAAATTAATTACAATTTAACTAACAAATATAATTTGCATTCAAAGCAACAAAATAAAAGCTAGACTTATTATCTTTCACATTTAAATGCACTTGCCTTCAAAAATGGCATACTTTCCTAACCAGAGACAGATTTTTGAGCACTAAAATTTTCTCTGAAAAATTGGCTTATTGTCTTTTCCTTCTGGAACCTCCTGAATGATTGTTATATACGTTTAAGGAATGAAATACGCGAGTCAGTGCTTCCAAGAAGCTAGAAAAAAAGTCTCAATCCCGTAATCCCAATCAGTTTATCTCTATTTCACTTTTCATACAAATTTTGCACTGGTGCAAAGTTACCTCCACGAGTGCAAAGTAACCCCGTTTTACGGTATATCAAAAGAACGTTTTATGTGAGGAAAAAAAAGCTTGAAAGCGAACTTTTTTTCTTATTTTGGCTTAGCAGTGAAGACACATCAAAACGTTATGCAAGGGAATTCATATAAGGAGATTAGTAGATTAGGCTTATTACTCATCGGAGACCTAACAAAAACCAGTGATGCGTATCGTAATGGTATTCAAGGTTTTACGCATTAATAATTATTAAATACTTTCCTCGGCATGGAATACAAGATGGGATAATCTGAAACCAATTCATAAAACTTAGTCTCATCTTATGAAACGTCATTTTTGTTGTGGAAATATTTGGCTATATAACAAATATTGAAAAGAATTAAGATTGTTATAATATTGAGTTTCATAAAAGATAGTATTTATAATTATGCACATAAGAAACATGTGAACGAAGTTCTTATCAATTTACCTTTTTTATACACACACTTTTGTTGATTTTCGATGATGAGTGTTCATATATAAACGGAAGATATTATTGTGTTGGAAAAACTTCGTTTTGCAGATTGCATTTATTTTTTAGTATCTGATTTGAAAGTAGTTTCATAAGACGCATGTTTAGAGGAAACGATTTCATACTTACCAGAATGCAGTAAATTTTGCATTTTTTCCATCAGAAAGTGAAGAGCTATTGTTTATAAGCACGTTCACGAACTTATTAATCTACCGACGACGATCATCAACTCTTAGTATCAAATAAAATTGACAAATGTATATAAATGACATATAAATTCTGTTTAATGTTGTATTAGATGATAATATTCGTATATCTTGAAATGTTGATGAAAAACAGTTGACGAAAATTGATGCAAGAAAACCGAGCAGATTTATGCGGTGTCGATGCAAACAGATATGTCACTGTAACACATGCATATCAACCTTTAAGTTAGAGCTAACCCCATTTTGGTTGAAAATAAAATTCTGTGATCCTCATGTGAGCACGCAAATTTCTTAGGTGCAATTCCAAATGTATGCAGGAGTCCGAAATAAAATAAGCCAATAAAAGGTTGATGAATGATAATAAAACGGAAATATGTTTAAAATTGAATTTTGATGAAAGTGTCAAATTACGATTACTTTTACTTACTGATAATAAAAAATATAGCAGAGACGTACCATATCAATATTTCCTTGACCTAAAAATAAAAGTGTGAAACCTCACTTTGGGTATTCTTATTTTAACACATTGGCTACTATGGAATTCACCGGTGAGTCCCATGGCCCTTTTCTATCTATACCGTAGGACTTATTGGTGAGCCTGGCAGTAGTGTTTTTTTTAATGGAGCCTCAGACATTTTTGGTATCAAATAAATAAATTCAATTTTGTGGACTGTTAAAGAAAATATTTTTCCACTGTATAGTTAACACTGGTAGTCAACCTGTTAAGAAAGCTTACTACACACCATAAAGGATTATGGAGGCAAGGGGTATCGAGATCGGAGGATCGACTATCGATTTCATCTTGTGTGTGGGTCTGGTGCACGCCAAACCTTGTTCGGGATCAAACGTCCTCAAACTGATGACGTGAAATTTTAGACAACTGGATGCTGCCTTAGATGTTGTCCTCGGCATCTTTACATGGCTGAGAATTGCAATGTCCTCTGTTAGAAACCTTGGGTATATCAAAAACAGGACGTTAACCTCGTTTTTAAGTGAAAAATTAATTACTTTTTTTTTGTTTGATTATGTTTTATTCTTTTTGCATTGATAAAAATTTTGTGAACCAGAAAAAATTTTACTCATTCTTCTAAATTTCTATCCAACGAATTTTGATTTTTTTTTCATTTAAAATATTTTTAATTTAAAGGGGGGGGGGATATTAAACGTTCTCGTATGTTTTGGCGTCATTGAGGAAGTTTATCCAACTAAATGATGTTTGGGTGAATCCGCAAAAAAATAAAATATAAACACTTTTTATATATTTTTATCATATGGCTACTTAATCAGATGCAAGTTTTTTAAAAAAACAAGAAAGCAAAAAAAAAGTGATATAACAAATATTATTTTCCCCCGTAGATTATTCATCTTTAAAGATATTTGTTTACAAGCATAGAATGTAGATTAAACAGTTATTTTATATCTTTGTGGTTGAAATCTGCTTCTTAAAATATTATAATAGTTATTACGAAACTATTCATCTGTCGGCTTACGGTATCCAAATTATTCACACCCATTTAAAAAGCTACTTCAAAAAGTGCTTATATCGAAACACTTTTATTTAACTTGACTTGTTTCATGTTTGTCGAGATAGAATTTTGTAATAAATTTTTCAGTCACTTCCTGGTGTACTAGAAGATTGAAATTTTGTACACTTATGTATTCTTAATGGCAATGTACTATTCTAATATTTTCAGAACTTAATTATCAGTTAATCATTAATTAAATTTTGATTCCGTGCTAGAGCCACCTAATAATGAGTTTGAAAAACAATAGATCTCAAAATTAAAAAGTAGAAAATATCTTTTTAAAAAAATTCTGCTGTTTAGTACACTAATAAAAGTTTATTTTTAAAAATTTTTTTAATTAAATTCATCCTCGAGTTGACATACAATGGTTCCTATTGAATGAAACTTCAAGCATAAACTTTGGGACAGTGATTTTCAAGGTTCTTTCAGAAGAATCAAGATTTGTATTAGAATAATCAAGTCAACGAAGGGTTTGAAAAAAACATTAAATCATATAGTTTTGAAAATTGGTACACGTGTTTGTGAGGGGCTTATGATGAACAAACTAAAAGTCCCCGCTCTTGGGGGGTGAGCTAGCGGTGCCATCTTGGATTTCATCCCCCCCCCCTTTTTAGTTTTTCCTGAATATCTCGAAAACTGTTCAGTTTTCAAATTACAAATGATTTAACAAATTAAAGAGCATAAAATTCCCTACAAATACATATTTTTATTTTTCTTTCAGCTTTAATATTTTTCCAGATAATGGGTCTCAAACGTGGCCGCCATCTTGGATTTTACCCCCCTTTTTTAGTTTTTCTTGAATATCTCGAAAACTATTTAATATTGAAATTACATGCGATTGAACAAATTAAAGAGCGTTCAATTCCCTACAGATAGGTACTTCGATTTTTCTTCAGGCTTTAATAGTTTTTGAGATAATTGGTCTCAAAACGGATGAATTTGTAAAAAATCTGAATTGATAGTGCAATAAACGAAGGGTTTGAAAAGAAACAAAAATCATATAGTTTTGAAAATTGGTACAAATGTTCTCGAGGGCCTCGTGTGAAACATAGTAAAAGTCCCCGATCCTGAATTGATTCAACAAATTAAAGAGCGTAAAATTCCCTACAAATAAATGCTTTTGTTTTTCTTCCAGCTCTAGCAGTTTCCGAGATAATGGGTCTCAAAATTTGCCGCCATCTTGGATTTTGTCCCCCTTTTCTTAGTTTTTTTTGAATACCTCGAAAACTTCGATTTTCAAATTACATGTAATACAGCAAATTGATGCTCGTAAAATTCCCAATTAATACATGCTTTTTTTCCTAGCTTTAATAGTTTCTGAGATATGTAAGAAAAACTAAGAAAGGGGGGATGAAATCCAAGATGGCGATAACCTTTGAAACCCATTATCTCGGAAACTATTAAAGCTGGAAAAAAAACAAAAGTATTTATTTGTAGGGAATTTTACGCTCTTTAATTTATTGAATCAATTCAGGATCGTGGACTTTTACTATGTTCAACAAGAGACCCTCGAGAACATTTGTACCAATTTTCAAAACTATATGATATTTATTTTTCTTCAAACCTTTCGTTATTGTACTATCAATTAAGATTTTTTACAAATTCGTCCATTTTGAGACCAATTATCTCAAAAACTATTAAAGCCTGAAGAAAAATAAAAGTATGTATTTGTAGGGAATTTTACGCACTTTAATTTGTTAAATCATTTGTAATTTGAAAACTGAATAGTTTTCGAGATATTCAGGAAAAACTAAAAAAGGGGGGGATGAAATCCAAGATGGCGCTACGAGTTCACACCCACCTACCCACTCCAGGAGCGGGGACTTTTAGTATGTTCATCATAAGCCCCTCACAAACACGTGTACTAATTTTCAAAACTATATGATTTAATGTTTCTCTCACCCTCATTTTGGACCCTCGTTGACTAGACTAGAAGTCTAAGTGTAGATCATCAATTGCCGGCCGCTAAGTTGTCTAATTAGTAATCACCTTGAGAATCTCCCGAGTCACTGCTATCGTTATGCAAACAGCTGATAAAGGGTGTCCTTCAGTCATTTAAATAAATTATAAGAAATATTTAATCTATTTGATTCTTCTTCAGCAAACAGCTACACAGAATTCTAAAATTTCACTCCAAAACGAGGTTTTATAGACTGGTTTGATCAATGGCGCGAAACCGGAAGAGCTTAAGGCAAAATACCGTTTGAGCTTCAGAAGATGTTGTGTCTGACAGCGAAAATAGATACAACTCTTTTAAATACAGTACATATGGATAAAACAGACCTTAAGCCTTGTATACAATTACGAGTACGACGCGAACAGCTGTTCGCTGGTGTAGGCGAGTTTTTGATCGTTCGCAAATCACTCGCGGGGAGTCAAAACCCGTCAATTTTTCGGTGAACTCAAAGGATTTGCAGTGCAAATTGGGACGTATTCGAGCAACGCCTCCTAGATATAGGAGGCGTTGATTCGAGTGTTGTTCGCCGTTCTCCATAGATCTCCCCCCCCCCCCCCCTCGAGGCAAAAAGCGCTTCCAAAGACATTCCTTCTTGCTTGGAACTTTCAAAGAATCCCCTCCTCTATCATTGACTGGCAAGGGTAATGATGATTAATGCGTTCTAAGTATGCTCTCCATTTTCCTATGGATCGAGGTGTGTTCGCGGTGAACATAATTTCCTGGAACACGCTGCGAGCGGTTTGCGAACTGTTCTGCTCGCAAATGTATATGCACGTTTGGAAATACAACATTGTTTATGAAGTAAACAGCTGGACAAACGAGTGGTATAAGAAGTATACCCCAGAAGAAATAGAGCTAATAGAATAGTAGTACATGAATACATACCATCAGACTAGAGAGAACTAAAAGTGCTGTGTAAACAACTATTCCTTGAATTGTAAATCGATTAATAACACAGATATGGGATTTCGCAAATCAGAATTGTATTTTTCCCTTTTAAAATATTTCTGTATATACACTTATACGTTTTATATAACTTGTTTCATGTTTGTAAAGATGGCATTTTGTAATCTATTTTTCACTCCCTTCCCGGTGAGCTAGAGTGTTGAACGTTTTGTAAAATTGTCCTTTATTGGGATGACAATATACTATTTTAATATTTTGAGAACTTAATTATCAGTTAATTCATTCATTTAACTAGAAAAATTATCCATATTCAAGGCATCACCTGATTTTAAGATCCCATAATATTTACAATAATGAAATACAAACTAACGACTAAAAAGTAGAAGATAATTTTTAAAGATATACTTTCTAGTACACTAATAAAAGTGTACTTTTAAAACAAATTTTATAAAAACACTTGTTGAATTTTAATATGGACCGTTTTGAAGAATACCACTGTGACTTATAACATTATGCAGGCAACAACTTTTTCCTGGAGTTATTCTCGAAAGGAAATGACCCCACAGCGAAAAATAATCTCGGTAAAGAGGTCGGCTCATGTGGTACATCGCTAAGACCTGCTTTGTCTACAAATGTTCATAACGTAGACTTAACGTGAGCGAGTATCAAAGAACACTAACAGTATTTAAGATTATAATCTTCGTCTCCATGTCAGGTTCCTGCTGGTGTGGCGTGGGAGTGCCAGTTCAGGTGTTGTCCTTGTCATCTGACCACGGTTCAAAATTACAAGTCTGTCCCAAATTAGTTCTCGTGTAGCTTCAAAACGGGACGTTAATCAAATTATACAAAAAAAACCCCATATCATGCCTTGAAATGGTTATTGTTATGAATATTAGCAAAGCAAATGCAAAAGTTGATATTGAATTTCCTGCATGGAAGTCCTCATTACTGTACGACTCATGTTGCTTGTCCACCCCCCACCCCGTCCATCAATAGCTAGCGAGGTGTCAAGAGCACCCAAGTCCCTCCCACCTTACCTTAATTGATCGGAACAGAAGCTCTGAGCACCTAGACATCCCATCCTATGTAGAACTGGAAGCGGCTTTCCGAGAAAAGTAATGGCATAGCAAGGTGGTGGGGGCTATTGATGCGCCGAGTGCCCTTTTTTGGTGAACGCCTCGAAAACAAAATATTTTTACGCTTATTTTATATTTTTTAAGTCAGAAATCAATAAATATGACGTGGGAGGGGGCGAAAAAATACTCTACCCTGACGCCATGTACCTTTCCTACACTACTGCAGCAGGATATATCATAGCAAAATATATATTCGTAAAACAAATAATAAAAGTAATTTTTTAAAATGCCTTATCATTCTCATTTCTTTGGGATAATTTGCTGTGTTTGTGTTCTTTCTATAAATTCTACTGAAATATTAATTCTGTATTTTGTTTTAAAATTCAAAGCCAAAGGATAAATGCATAAAAATTATCCTATAAACCAAATAACCCTGATTACAATAACAATATTATTCTGCTTTTTTTCTTTCTCGTATACGAAGTATACAAAGAGAAAGTATTGTAATCGTCAAAAAATTCGAAATCGAGATTTTGACGAAACTCCACGTTTTAGACCTGCCTGAGTTCGAAAAACGCAATTTTGTAATTATGTGTGTCTGTGAACACGATAACTCGAAAACTATTAGAACTACGGGGATGAAATTTGGTATGTGATCTTGACACATCATTTGTAGGTTTCTATCAATTTCTGGACAAAATCCGTCTACCTGCCGACCTACGTCTGTCTGCCCACTATCATGTGAACACTATAACTCAAAAACTTGAATAGCTAGATGGGTAAAATTTGGTACACAGTTTTATCATCATGAAATATAGGTCCGTATAAAAGTTTGGGCCAAATCCGTTGAAGGGTTTACTGTCTGTCGGTCTGTATAATCGCATACTTGTAAAACTTATATCTCGTAAGTCCTTTGGCTTAGATAAATAAAACTTGGTATCACGGATGTTAACATTGATTATAGATCTGTGCCCAATTTTCATCTCAATAGGTTAAAAAAGAGGTGTTCAAATTGCAATATTCAATTTTTTTACTTTTGAAACGAATCCGTTATCTCCCCGCGCATGCGTACTGGAAACAATCTCTGCATGATATTCAGTGGCTTCATGACTCCTGCTTGGCGCTTTTTTCTTCCCTTTTGGCTCCTTTTTCTCCCTTTTGGCGAATTCTGATCCTGCTCGGATTATTTTATTTCCATTTGTTTTTTTTCACGTGTGCTGGAGAAACTTGTTGCGTTCTGGGAATAGAGCAGATTTCGAAATTTTTATTCGAGCGAGGATGCGGGGAACTGACACGCTATACGAGAGTTCTTGAGAAATGAGTATACGAGAAAGTTTAGGGGAGGCCATTCCCGCTGGTTTGTTATATATTTCATTTCGCACATCATCTTGTATTGTATGACATGGATCAATTTATTTGCCTTTCCATAGACCAAACCAATTGACCAAGACATAAACTCCGCTTGTCCCTGGAGAGAAGTCTGCGTGTTCCTTCAACACAAAAATGATACTTTGTTACCACTCCAAAGTGTTCTTAATTTTCCTTCCACGTGTATGGGTTTTTCTTTCTTATGCATTGTTAGAAGTAACGATGACCCATTAGGCTCCTTCACCAGTGACCATCTTCGCCCTTTTTATTGTCAGTGCTTCCTTCTTTAAGCAGTTCTGTCCGCTTTCAGTGCTTATGTGTGAAATCGGCTAACCCCTTGACCTGCGAATGTATTTAGCTTCATAATTAGATGGCACTTCCTATTTGGGAAGTTTATTGTTATTTCAATCCTTATGAGAACGTAAAGGAAACCAAGCTGCTTAAGTATGTCCAATTGATTTTTGCCTATTAATTAATTGCTACTTTGATTTATTTACAAATTTAAATATCAAATATCCTGCAATTCGATACACAATCTAGACACGTCATTGTATAATACGAAGGATTTAGTAATACGCACCTATCGGATGAAATGCCCCACGATAAAAATACATTATCATTGGATAAATGAAGAAAAAAAAAATCTTTATTGGGGTGATGCTAATTCTTTTGGCATCTGTTTTAATTTTACAGTTGATGGCTTATCTTATTTGTTTACATATTAATGTGTCGAATATAAGCATCCTTTGTTATTTTAACAGGATATTGCTTCTAATATCTCAAGATTTTGTCGAACCTTAACCACACTCCATCATCTGGTACCGATTACATGGATCTAGTTGCTATTTAAATTTTAAAACTGATTTTTAAACAGGTTTTCTTTAACTAGATATCTTCAGATCAGGTAGCTCAAAAATAGTGCTGAAGACTATGATACATCGAATGGGTTTGACTTTTTTTCCTCGTGATGTTTGATGAAGAGATATTCTTTTCTCTTTTTTTTCGGGCTGCTTGAATGATTGCGAGCTTTCTCAACTCGTCTAACAAAAGAAAATTAAAAAACTTTCATGTAGACTTTGAAAGGATGTGATGTGCAAGACCGTGAACTCGTATATTTACTTTGGTGTTGAAAAGAATGTGTATTAATTATAACTTTTTTTTTCCTACATATGGCTTTAAATTTAAAATTTTCTTCTCAGCTATCTTGGATCAATGTTTCTAAACTTGCGAATGTGTATCCATTAGGCTTATTTATTTTGGACTTGGGGATTATTAATTATTGGGATTGGGACATTTGTATAATTGCTATTGATTTTAAACCGTGATCATAATTAACAAAAATGGTTCGAATCTAATAAATTAGCCCAAATCGTGAATGGTCAAATTTGTTAATATATATCTGCGATCAGTTGACGAGGGTGTCGTTTAGTAGGTGCTTGATCCAAGCTGGTATCCCCATACTTTTACACCTCACCAACGTGAAGACATTTGACCCACGACCAGATTTAACGAGTACCAGGCTCTCATTTTAAATCTTCAGTGACATCAAGACTCCAACCTGCAGCCTTCCGACCAGAAGCTGATACTTTGTCAACATGACCCTGTATCCATGTAGGTCTCGTATTAAGGTATGAAGAATTATATGTCATCTATCTTAATTTTCTTTGAATTAATTAGATTTATTTATTGAAATTTTACGTGTGTTTCTCCTATTTACTGGTATGTGAGGTATGCGATATTTTAATTTATATACTTTGTAGAGTTTTGATTGTTTTTGTACGACTATAGGAATTTTATTTGCTAAAGGGATACTTCCCTTACTTATGCCGCGCCTGCGATAGCCTGGTGGTTAAGTCTCGACTAGAGATGGCGTTTAATACAAAAACAACAACAAAAAAAAAAAAAAACACCCGGGTTTTGGTTAAACCGGTTTTTTCCGGTTAAAACCGCTCAAAATAACCGGTTTTTGAAAAACCTGTTTTCGGATTTTTTTAAAATAGCAGCGTTTGTGGACAGAATTTTTTATTAATAATAATATGCAATAAGTAAGTATTAATACAATAATTAATTAATGTAATAAGTAATTATTATAAATAAGTAATTAATACAAGTAAGTATTGTAGACAAAATTTTAAGAATTGTATTAAGTATTGTAGAGAAATAAAAAAAGAAATTAGAGAGTGCAGACGTAGATAATTGTGTTTTGTGTTGTTTGCGTCTATATATATAATAATAATAAAAAAAACATATGTCTAAATTTTTATACAGTCCCTCGCTTCTATTAATCATATTTATTAAAGTTTTTTTGGCACACTCAAATTTTAAACAAAATGTTCCACTCTTCTGCGACCAAAACTAATCGAGTTATGAAAGCTTGTCTATGACTGTTTGAGACCATCTCAATGTCCGCCTCGAGGAAGCGGTGGCCGTTTATTGGCTTAAGATGATGAAATTCAAAACTTCATAACTGGAACCTAAAATCGAGCCTATCTTTTGATAGCTGATTTTGCCGGGGTTTTTCCCCCGGTTTTTGGATTTAAAAAAAATAACCGATTTAAACCGGGACCAAAAAATAACGGAAAAAAAACCGGTTATCCGAAACAAAAAAAAAAAAAACGGTTTTCGGTTTAAACCGGTAGGTTTTTCCCATTCCTAGTCTCGACTTTAAGGTCTGAGGGTTCCAGGTTCGAAACCCTATTGTATCAAATATTCGTCGTACTTGTATGTCGTAAGATCGACGGTTCAAAATTACGACGTCTGTCCAAAAATAGTCCTCGTGTAACTTCAGAACGAGACGTTAACATCACTAAACTAAACTAAATCTTTACATTTGCCTTTGTAAGTATACGCAAAATGTTTAGGCACAATTTGCCACAAATGACTAACAACTCGGGCCGTAATATAAATGGAAACCCTATCTCATCTTCAATACAAAACAATTCATTTTTTTTTTCTTTCGGAAAGTAAGTTTTTTTTTTTTTTTTTCAAAATTTGACCTGTGAGTATATTGCCTTGTTTCTTGAGTACTGTGACCCTTATTTCTTCAAACTTTGGGACACGACCCTGCAGGGTTACTTAAGTGAATTTTTGGGTCATTAAAACTTTGACAGAATTATTCCATATTATTCAAAGTGAGTTGCTAAAGATAAATGAAAATTATCTTGCTTTAACCCTTTATGTCCTGACGGGACATTAAAGTCCCACTTTTATCACGCTTATATCTTTGTATTATGACCTTTTTCCTTGGCGGAATTCGCAAAAATACGCTGAAATACGCTAGTTCCAACAGCAAGCAAGATAGCAGTTGAAGGCAGGAATTTTAAAAAAATTGTTAATTTAATTAATTAAGTTATTTTAATTAATTAAAAAAGTTTTCTTTCTCTTTCCTGGGGTTATTCTGCCTGATAACTTATCTAATAGTTCAAAGATAAAATTGCAAATTCGCTGGTAAATTAATTTGGGACATAAAGGGTTAAAGCGCATTTCACGAAAATTAGTGAACAAATTGTGTTAGCTTTTTTCAATTATCGTTAATTATAGCGTCGGTTACTATTTTTTTTTTTTTTTTGTGTAGGTAAACTTTTGAAATTGAGAAGCATTTTTTGAAAGAAAATGGAATTAAATGGTACGGTTGAAAAGATAACGAGTGAAAAAGTTTTAGGAAACCCTTGTCTAGACGATATGCTAATTTTTGTATTGGTAAGACTGTATAATTAAACATTACGTCACATTTGTTGGAATTCTTTTTAATATTCATTTTTTGCGGTAACTTAGCAACGTAACAGAATTTTTGCCGCAGACATTTATTCTTGCTTGAAATTTGTCCAAATTTTACAAAGCCTGAAAGCAATTCCCGTGTATTCCACTTTAGTTTTGATTTAATTATAATTAAATACCATTTATTTATATTTGAGATTTTGGCCATATAATCAATATAGAAGAAAGGTTCTGCTTTTTGGTAATATACTGTGAACGCAAGTGTAATAAGATGCTTGTAAATAGTTCTAAATAGTGTTTGGAACTCTTTTTCTTTGTCACTCTTACTGGTCGTTTTCGGGTTGCTTTAAGTGAAAAGAATTTAATTACACTTTTATTAGTGTGCTAAACTACAGTTTTTTTTAATTTTAATTATTTATGCTTTTTAATCTTGAGATCTATTGTTTCTCAAGCTCAATACCAGGTGACGCCACTGGCATGAAATACGAATTTAACTGATAATTAAGTTCTGAAAATCTATCAATCGAGAGCACACAAGCGGTGGCGGACTGGCCAGGTTGCCAGCTTGCCCGATGGCAAGTGGGCCCCCTTAGACATAAGTCAATATGGGCCCTCAGGATGTGTATGTATCAGAGAGAAAGGAAAGAATTCTTTTTCTAGTAAATTTCCTGCTCTTTTTCAATGCAAAATAGTAAATAGTTTTATGTTAAAACCGCACAACCTTTTCTGTGCAGGGACGGGACGAAATAACCATAAGATCTTTATTCTTCTTTGGAGGCTCCCGGCAAGAAGGAGGGGACAACCCCTTTGCGCAGGAAGGATTTGGTTCTTGCAGGTGGCTAAACAACGCGCTTTTTGTTGTTATTTGTGCATTTTACTGTGGTAAAACTGAGAGACAAGCGAACTCGTCTGTCTTCTAAAGCAAAAGAAAGAAATGTCTCCGAGGTGCCCACTCTCACCCTCCATAGTATGTTTGCACCAAATTTAGTAATTCTGGGCTAAACAGACAGTCCTGTAGAAGGTCAAAAGGCATACAAACATCTACGCATACATTCGCATTTATTATTTGTAAGCATTTGCTTACAAAAGCATTGATTAGAAGCAAAACATAGAAATAACACTATTGTTAAGATATCGTGTCATCTTTTATTGCATAAACAATTAAATGCAGCAATTCCACACCAAACTTATAATCTCTTTTTCACCTGTCTTGTTTGTAATTGATTTGATTTAAAATTTTAGTTCTACATATGTAAAGATTAATGTTTGTCTTTTACACAAATCCACAATTTTTACTTGGCACATGTCTTATTCACATTAAGAGAAAAATCACTGTCAAATTAATTTAAATTTTACTCCCAATGTTAATTTAAATTTCAGTTAATTAAAAAATTCAAAAAGATTTTGACGTTTTTTCGCGAAATCTTCCAAAATCATGATTTCACAAGAATAATTTGTGCACCCTTTTAAAAATTGCTTGTAAAATTACTCCAATTTCAGAATTCCAAATCCTCCAAAGAATTTTCTTTCGTATCTCTTCCAATGTATGCCCTACTACCGGACTGCCTTTTTCTTTCACACATTGTCGCTAAAACCGTATACGAAAAATCTAACTTACGGAATTTAAAATGAAATATCTTTAATCATATTTTGGTTATTTTAAACGTGAAAGTGATATTAACCCAGAGGAGGAAAAATTTATTTATTTAGATTAAATTATGTCATATGCAACAGTCATGGGTTCAGATTTGGTTATAACATTGAATTCTTGGTGTGTAACTTTAAAAATAATATATTGTTACCATTTTATTGCTTTAGTTTGAACTCATATTTAATTCTGATATTTAGAGCGAGTTATTAACATTTTAATTTGGGGTAGGGCGGACAGTCAAAATAAAAATCGTTACTGAGAATTTGTTTTGAGTAGTAAACATTAAATTTTAATGATTAAAAAGTACTGAAATGAAATAAAATTTGTAGAATATAGACTTGAAAAATAAAATTTCTGAATTACAAGTCTTGTCAGTCTCACCTTAGTCAAAATACATTCTCGAAAGCTAAGGAATTGCAGGCCGTTTTGTTAAGATCGCCACCGAACGTAATCAAATATTAGAAATTCCCATCTGATATTTTCTTATCCAAGGGATTTGTAAACAATGCATTTGTCTAAACTAATTTAGTGAATTTTGGAAATACTCTTCTCTTGCCAAACACGTGAGGGATTATATGCTCAATGGTAATAATAAACGATTAATTACTAAGAAATATTTAATTATTCATGATCCTTTCTCTTCATATTGATTTATAGTTAATTTAGCTAACAATTCTAATTATATTTGAGGTGGTTTCTGTGTAATGCCGACCATAATGCTTGTTTTTACGCTTTTACTCAGAAATTTCGTTTTCCTGTCACAATTGTATCCTAAAAGTCCTTGTATTGAAAATATTAAGTTAAATTTAAAAGAACTTTATCTTTGTGGAGTTTGAAATCCATTTTTGAGTGAGGAATAATGTAATGATATTATTGGAATTTCGAAGCTAAAGATCTGATCGCTGATGAACAAATATTTGACTATATTAAGAAATTCATTGTCTGAGGAGAACTTGGAAACCTATATATTATTCTCTTTTCAAATAGTTATTCTCTTTTCAAATGGTTATTAAAATTTTTAGATTATTTGGATGCAGATTAATTATTGATAGATTTGAACCGTCATCTAGTGAACTCATAAGTGTGTCAACTTGCCCTTAATGAAATGGACCACATGTAATAAATACACTTCTGTAATTTGAGTTGTTAATCTTTGAAGTAAAAAATATTTTTTAAAGAAGTTGATATAGATAAATAATTTGCTATTTATTTTCAGTTTGGTTAAAAAAATTCTGAAAATTACAACATACAGTAGAGTCTCCCTACAACGAAGTCTCCCTACATCGAATTTCTCCCTATAACGAAATTTTTAATCGGAATGTTAAATAACATTCAAAATATTCTCCATATAACGAAGTGGTTGTCTCCCTATAACGAATTTTTTCAGACCTTTATCTTTTCGATTTTTGTCATTTTTGGAGAAAGTTGCTAATTTCTGGGCAAACAAATCGCTCACAAGTGTCTGTTTCTGAAACCACTCGCATTGTTCATTCCAGCGATAACACATAACAATAGAATGCTATGCGAAGGGTAATGCAGTTGTGGGGACCTGGGTTTCTAAAGACGGAGCAACATTTCTACGGGTCAAGATTCCAAGAATCGAGGTGCAGTGGGGATGGAAACAGCAAATGGATGTGACAATACGCATTTTATTTTTATCCGTACTAGTACATATTATTCTCTAAATTGGTGAATTGTCTTCATTTTTGAGCATTTTATTTATACAATAAAAATTATTATAATTTTAATAAATTTATAATAAGTATTACTTCATTTTTAATTGAATGTCATAATTAAATATTTTTGAACTTATCGCACATACTAAAAGGTTTATAACATTTACTCAAATAACTGCAAAAATCTCCGTATAACGAAATTTTCTCTATAGCGAATTTTTCAACTGGAACCAAGCGATTTTGTTATAGGGAGATTCCACTGTAGTTCCAAAATTACAGTATTCCAATACAACTACCAAAATTGTTTCATATTCAATCATAAAACTGTATATATATGTAATATTTATTTCCAATAATATGTATAATACATGCAACACTATAATTAGTAATAAATATAATAGATTTTTAGATTAGGAAGAGATTAAATTAAATTATTATAATTAATTATTATTATTTAATAATAATTAATTTATTATTTATTTCTTTTATTATATATGTAAAAATAAAATGAAAAATATGATGTAAGGAATATATTGTAGACGGCACGGTAGATGTGATAGGGCCCCTACTGACTCGTGGCAATCATTATTTTCAGACCCAGTCCGCTACTGCACACAAGTGTATAAAACTTCAGAACTCTATCACATCAGAAACCGAGTGAAGAATTGATTTAAAAATTCTATCTTTGCAAACAGGAAACAAGTCGAGTTCTGTAAAAGTGTTTAAAAGAAAAAGATTAAGTTCGAAACAATTGCTAACAAACGGCTGCTCCAAGGACAGGATATTGTGAGCATAGTGACCAGTTGATTTCTTTTATTCCTTGCAAAAAAGTAGTTGTAGCTATTTAGTTCTAAGAAGCAGAAAAGGATTCTTTGAAAGAAAAGGGAGAATTGAAATAAGATATAGTTAAAACTGGGTTACATGGACCTTCAAAGACTCAATGCAAGCGAAAGCAAAGTTATTTTCCTTATAAAGACAATTGTCTCGTAGGGATCATGTGAATTATTTGCTCATATTAGTTGTTTTATGCTTTTGTGAACAAAAACTAATGTAAATCTGCAAAATTTGTGACGCGCTAGGCCAGGAGCACAGGGGCGACTTTTTGTTGCGAAATTATTTTATCTTTGTCGCTCTCTTGTTGCTTTGATTTTAAAGAGCGCGCATACGATGAGCAATTGCATCCTGATCGAATTTTTGGATTTAGTTTTCATTTTGGTGGAACCAAATCAAGTATTCATTATTCAAAATGGACGCGGAGAAGTTTCGTCGGGCGACGCTCTTCAGAACAAAAAGATCGCCAAGCTGTCGCGTTGCCACCTGTGCGGACCCACATATAATCGCATAGACTTCATAAAAGAGACAAAATAGTTCCGCAACATAAAGTCGCCCGTCTTCTCCCGACTCTGCTATTTGTCACTACTATGTACTCAAAAGCAGATTAACATAACAGTGACAAATCCAGAATTTTGGTTGGGGGGGGGGGAGGGGTGATGTCATAAAAAATTTTGTATAGTCGTGACCTCATGGGGGCCTATGTCAGTCAAAACACTTTAACTTTACTCACTTGACAATAAGAATAATAAAGAACAGTAAAATAAATTTCAATAATTTAATAAAAACACAATGAAATAACTAGTCAAAAAATATTTTCGACCGCGTTAAACGCTACAAGTACGAGGGGAATAACTACAAAAGCGGGAACATTTTCGAGCCGGTCAAGCCAGAAAGCAATGTTGCCATGTTTTTTTCTTTTTTTTTGTTTTTGTTCCTAATTTCCTTTTTAAAGAAACAAACAGATGCAAGGATTTGAAAAAAATTTAGAATTTTTTTAGCAGCCCCATAGCACCCCCCCCCCCCGGGTTCGCCTCTGTAACATAGTATTTAAATCAAGGTACTTAAAATTTTTTGAACCCATGCAGTGGCTAGAAAATTTGCTTGTGTAACTCTATCGTAAAATTGGCAACTTGAATTCTACTTTGGTAAAACTTTATTTTAATCTTCCAAATGTAAACTATTTTCGTATTCCTCTGTACGAAGTTATTAGTAGTACGAAGAAATGCGAAATTATTCAAATTATTATTTACGAAAATGTAAATTAGAATTGTGTAAAAGACGAGGAGAGTGCATTTTCGCAGATGACTTCTTCCACGAAAAGTAGTAAAATAATTTTTCTTTAAATGGAAATGCAGCATAAAACTCTCACAGTTGGGAAATGAATTTTGTCATTCTCTATACGCTGCAAAAATAATTTCAATACCACTATCGCTTTACCTACTAAAATAAAAGGATGAAACGATCTTTATTTTGATACCGTTTGCAAATTATAAAATAAATGTTTTGTATAATTGTCTTTATTAAAAATGCATTCATTACTGTTTTAGTCCCTATATAGTTTTCGGTGGTTCAAAAAGTAATTAACAACCTGCATTTATGTGCCATTAGTACAGTAGATTTGAAATGAATGCTTTAAATACGATATTCTTATTTTAGTTTTATCTTCATGATATTATTTGAGTGCAAACTTGAAGTCATCGGGCATTTTCAGTAAAGAAAGAAGAATCATAGGATACTCTCATTTCTCCAATTTTAACCTTTCTTGTATTAAAGGAGTTTAATTTAATCGTTTAAATTCAAAACTATTGAAAATACTTTAGTGGCATATGCTGGAGAGAGAGAAGTCGAATAATTTTATTAATCTATCCCGTAATGAAACACACGTCTTCGTTTCGCAATGAACTGTTTTCGAACTTGCTAGGCGCGTTGTAAAACGGTGGTATTCTTTATAATAAGCGCAGGACTGTTAATTTGCAACAATATACCAATTGTAAAGAAATGTGTCCTTGGACTTGAGACATGCGAAAATCAGTTGCCCACATTTCGTCCTGAAATGTTGAAGGCTCGTTTCTCAATTGTGTCCGTGAAATTTATTAACGGTTTCACATCGATTAATTCTATCCATCTTCCCTAAATCATCAGTTGATTATTTATATAATGTGTCTGTGTTTGAAGATTCCTCTATTTAAAATTAATGTTAATTATATCTTTAGAAACATTTACCCTTGTTATAATACAACATCTTCATCAATCAACAATCAATTTTTTTTCCGTCTGCAAAAAATGGTTTGCTGGAGCAAAACTGGCTTCAATTTGTGTGAAGTCGAAACCTATTCAAATAATAATCAGAAATTCTGAAAAAAATTGCGCTGTGTTTATAGTTTTTGATGAAACTACTCTTAGAAATTTGAAATAACTGCAATAATTTTGTGAAGTATCGAACTAGAAATATCCAAATTCATGAAATCATTAATAATCCATCAATTCCACTCCAGAAAGCTAATTCCTAATAATTGCGTAATATTCCTTCCGGAAATAGAAAATATTTTTTTAAATATCTGATCTATCTAGTATCAATTAATTTTATCTCATTTTTCAGTGGTTCTGTGTTTTAAATCATTGAGAGATGACAGAGTTGTTTTCGTTAAAATTATTGATATTTCTATTGTTTTTAAAAGATAAATAATTATGTCTGGGTACAGTGTATTTAGAAATATTTTTAAATCCCAAATCACACTGAAAGAATGTCTGCAATCTGACGATGTATTCGCTTCAAAGATCACAAAGAAGTAAGAATTTGTTTTTCTTTTACTTCTTGGCCGTGAATCTTTTCGAAGTCATTATTTCCCTTCTTTCCGCCTTTTCCTTTTCTTTATTTCTTCTTCTTTCTTAGTTTCTTTTTCTTTTTTTTTTTTGCGACACTTAAAATATTTTCACTTGAGGAATATAATGGGGTCAATACATTCCCTTTTCCGACTTTCTTGGCTAAGCATTTGATTCTGAAACGTGTGAACCAAATGTTATGCAATTTAATTTTCGCCTCTCTTTTCTGTTTGTTGAGAAAGTAAAAATTTGTTTTACATTTATATGGCATTCACACGTAAATTAATTTTTGTATTCTAACCAACACACAGTGATTCAGTTTCGGTTTGTAGCGCGACAAAAATCGAAATTTCGAGTTCGGCAAATGGGTTTATTTTCTTTGGGGGTAGGTAGAGAACCGTTTGGAACCCTGAAAGCCATAAATTTTTTTGTATAAGCATGTAGTCTTAGGGGTTTTTAAGGAGGTTAAAGTTGAAGAATGTCTTTCGAACTCTTGAGTCGCGTTTCAGTGGACCCTCGGATTTCGTTCGGTAAAGTCCTACATTGCTCTTTATCTGTAATTTTAGATTTTTCATGATGTCGGATTCCAGGGAAAGTAAATGAAACCGTTTTACACCGGTTTTTTTTATAACACATCATTTTATTATTTTCCATATTTTTATACTATACTTTAAAAGGTCCTTTTTTTCACTAATTTTTCAAGTTTAAAGTGAATTTAAAAAATTTGCACAACTTGGCACACCTTGAGACTACCTTAAATCATTTCTGCACTCTATCTTCTATAAAATGTCTAAAAATTAGTCCCGATAAACCCCGACTTTTTCATTTATTTTATTTTTTAATGTCATCTATGTCAGTGAAGAATTTTCACTTTTTCCTCCAATGACGCAGAAATAAATATCTGGGTGAAAAAAAAACCTGTTGAAAAACTAAATTAACTTGATCTAGCATAGATGTTAATTGCTAAAAATTCAATCGACATTAATTCGAAAATTTTATTAAATTTTCGAATTTAAGGGGGCGGATACTCAATCTAAAATACATTTTAACTTTTTAAGAAATAAACGCTGGATGGTTTCAAAAGTATTTTAAATCGATTTCAATAGTTATTTCTGATTTAGTAGTTGACATAAACACACCGAAAAAGCGAAAATTTTGGAATAGTTCAGAACGCGATTTGAAATTTTCAAGACAGTTAGTTTGCTTCAGTGACAACCTCTCAAGCGCCTGTCTTCAGCTACAGCTGAAAGGACGATAAAATAGAAAACTTAACCAAATATAGTTTTTCATAAATAACAAAAAATATAAAACATAATTCACATGATGAAAAGCGTTACCTTTATCTATTATGCTTAAAAGTTAGTTATTAAAATGTTTTGGAATATTTCCTGAATTCTCATATTATTTTTGTGAAAACTGCGGTCAATTTTACTCTTAAAAATAATTTTTTTTAAAGATTTAATGGTATTTATATAACATTTATATTATGTTAACGAAATTTTTCACTTTTTAATCGTTTTGAAAGACATTTGAATTTATCGCACAATTATTCATTAAATATATTTTAACATTGCAAATATTTGGAATGTTAAAAATAAAAAAAATACCTACCAGACTTTACTAAAATTTCACAAATCTTATTTTAAAGCTATTTCCTCCATTTGGTAAAATTTATCAGATTTTTATGTTTTATACAAATAATTATTAACTTCTCCGCAGGTTACATCGTTTCCCTCCATAGAGAATAATGGGGACGAATTAAATAAATTAATACAAATCAAGAAATATCCAACCGATTGTTATGAAATTTCATGGGATGACTGAAGTCCATTTCCTTTAAACTATGCAAATTCCAAGTCTCTTCTATTTTTAGTTTAGTCTCTATCATTTTTGTCTCGCTAGAAAACGAAACTGGACCACTGTGCGACATGTAATTTAAGTTGCATTTAAATCTTCTTGCGCTTTTTCTTTCTTTTTTTTCATTCTTTTTCTAGTAATAATGGCTTTATTACTTCTCGGTTTATGAAATTCTATTGTTATATTATGCGCAGTGTTAGTTTTATTAAAACCATCTTGGAAATATTTTTGCGTCTTCCATTTCTTTCTAAAGAAGAACGTCTTCATTACTTCTCAGTGTTTGAAATGATTTTGTTATATTATATGCAGAAATGAAAAAACACACGGCTAAAGATGAATTAAAAATAAATATCAAAGAATTTCTTTATCAGTAGTCAAATTGAGGCATTTTTTTTTTTATCGTTTTGCTGTCGTTGTAATTGGAGAATTGTGTTGAAAATGCACTTTAAGTTGGAGATTTTTCGTGTGGTGTTTTTAAGTTTTCAGTCTGTTTTTAATTCAAATCTCATTTTAAGAAGTATAGGGTTCACGAAGAAAACTTAGTAGTAAGTTTAGTTTCGTTGAACGTTTGCTGTTTTTTTTTTTTTTTTAAATTTATATTTATGGCTAGCAAAGAATTTTTTTTTGGCAATGCACTAAAGTTTGTGTTTCAAAAATAATTATAAAAAAAGGACTACTTTTACTTAATTGTAGCATTTCGCTGCTGAGCAGTGAATTTTGTACTCCGTTTGAGTATATATTTTTTAAAAATTTGATTAAAAAATTATATGAATTAATTTCTTTTATGAGTCTTGAAAAGAAATCCACTTTATTATAGCATTTTGCTTTATCGTTCCACAACTTGCAGCTCATATCTCTGATGGAAAAAAATCGTTCCGCAATAAATTAAAAAACGTAACTTCAGTAGCACTTAATGAATTAAATTTATTAAAAAATATACTTTGCTTGACGCTCACAAAATTTGTCCATTCATGGCTTCCATTATAATAAAAATGTGCATATTTTTTATAATCTATCTTCAATCTTAAAAAATAATTTTGGTTTTGTTGCAAATAAAATACATATATACAATAATCTTTAAAATGAAACCGTTCTATTCTTATAAATGGTTGGCATTGGTTTCACTAAATGATATTTCTAAATTAAAGCCCAATCAAATTTTAATCTATTTCAAAATCAGTCGCATCATTTTTATTTAATTAAAAACCAAGCTTGTAATATTATATTTTATGGCAGGCAGTCTTATTTTTTGCTGTTTTTACTTTATAATATATAATCTGTGTTAAAAATATAAAAAAAGAATAGCTATCATAATGAAAAGAAAATCGGTGTATAACGGTTCTCTTTTTAAAAATAAATCGCTGTTTTTGTGTGAAAGCATCCAAAATAACTAACCGAGAGCCACTACAGCTTTTAATTTTATCAAGTTCTTCCAAGATTTTTTTTTTTAAGTATCTACTATAATTTTTAAACAGGATATAGGAACCGGCCGTTTCCGCAGCCATAATTTTCTAAAAGCAATCCATGCCTTTAACTTCTGCGTTACGAATTTGTAAACTAGTCCACACATAAATATTGATTTGTTTTCACTTCTTTAAAAATTACTTCGAAGAAGTTAGAATCGATCGATTGTCAAAAGTTTAATTTTTGTAAACTTATTTAATTTTTGTAAAGATCAATTTTCCACTCACTTCCTGATGTGCTAGAGTTCTGAAATTTTGTACAATTGTGTACTCTAGATGACAATACACTGTTTGAATATTTTGAGAACTTCATTATCAGTTAATCGATTCATTTAATTAAATCTTGATCCCATGTGAGTGGCACCACCTTGCAGTAAATTTTTTTAAAAGAAACTTAATTTCAAGATTTCATAACATTTATAATAAAGAATTGTGAAATATATTAAGGACTACAACTAGAAAAATAATTAAAATTAAAAAAGTGTACTTTTTTTTCTTTCCTTTTAAAAACTGCTTTTAATAAATTTATTATTTGAAACCGATAAATTTACGAGACAAACCTCAATAGAAACCGTCTCCCTTACAGTTAACCGATAAGAATGTTGTAATTAGGTTGCTCACTTTATCAATGTTTACTTAATATTATTATTTAGTCGGTTGAGATTTTTAAATATAGGAAGTGAAATTAGGGCCACTGGCTTTTGAATTATTTCAAACATCCAAAGAACTTAGTAAAAGACTGTGAAATAACATTTGTGTATTGCTATTGGCCAAAATGGAAGCTATATATCCTATGAGAAAGTGAATTTTTGATGATATGCTGTGTATCTCTGACGATTTACAAGAATTTGTAAGCTGTTCTATGAATTCAAAATGTTTTTATTTAGAAGTACTTTTGTATAATGCACCCAGCTATGGTTTCATTTTTGTATATTAGATTTTCATTTAAAATTTTTTCTTTGATTATGGAATCTCTTAAGTGGCTTTATTTTTAAAAAATTTATCTTGTAGCCATTAGATATTAATGTAGTAAAACCCAGGCTGTTTGATACTAATCATTACGGATTGCATTTTATCCGGAAGGTTATTTGGATTGAAATATCCATTTGCATTGGTAAGAAGTGCGTTACTGAAGGACGAAAGTATTATTTTAATCTGAAAACTGTTTTTATTATCAGACTAGCCGCCTTCGGCAACCAGCTGGTTCCCCCTTTTAAATTAGTTTTTATTTTTGTATTTTATATTAATTATAACATTCCCCGTCGTGGTTTCACCCGCGACAACACATGAAAAGATAGATAAAAAAAAGTGAATATTTTATTTTGCAGATAGTAAAATAAATAAGACGTAAATTTTAAAATGCCCTCGATACAATTCTGTATGATGTATCACAACTAACGAAACTTAAAAGCTGCGTTTCAAATAACTCTCACTCAATTCATCTATCACTCTTCGGTAGAACCATTAACGTTGAATATGGTCGCGAAAGCCGAACATGCTGGACGCCTCGTGTGAAACAGTGGGTGCCAGATTGGGTGGAAAAAGCGAGGAGGCAAAAAATTTATTGACATCTAAAAGACCCGGGAGTATAAGGGGTAGAGAATAAAATTTATAAATATAATTTAAAAAATTAGTTAGTTTTCCCAAACACTATTGCATTCTGCAATTCCTAGTTTCAGGCTGCTAAAATGAAATAAAAAATTTGATCTTTCCCTAAAAAAGTAGGGGGACAGGCTCCCAGAATTCCTTCAGCACTGGTGTGAACTATGAATGGGCAGCATTTCTTCCGTAGTCGTAAACCCGTAACAAAAGCCTACCCTCCCTTTCCAGTTCTTGTGACCTTGATGAACCGTAAACAACGCCATTTCTCTCCTGGAAACTGTGTTTGAAAACATTTTCAAAAATTAATTGAAATTAAACAGAACGTCGCATGGAAACAAAAATGGTGTCATTGAAAAGCTAATTTTTTAAAGTGTAAGGTGGTGTTAAAATAGTTTTCTTGCGACAACATGCTCCGAAGTTATTGCGGAAAAAAGTTAAAATTTAAGGTAAATTTTAATTAAAATTTTGAAAAATCCTTTCTTAGTGAGCACCTACTACCTAAAAAGCAACCACTTGCCAAATTTAAAGTTTCTAGGCCTCATGGTTTGGGAGATTTCGTGATGAGTGAGTTAGTCATGGTATTTGCCATTATATATATATATATATATATATAGATTTCCTTTCCCTTTAAACCCCTAGTTACAAACCATTGAAGGTTAAATCTTGAACCTTGTTTGGTTGAAGATCACTTCAAAGATTTTGGATGATGTATAAACGGCTGTGGTATAAAGATTCTTCTATCTCTAAAAATCTTTACCTGTTACAAAAGTTGGAAAGAATAATAAATTTAGAGTGTTTGTTTACTACTTGCTAACTCCTTTTGACTGAAAATAAAAAACCATTTTCAATGTAACGCAATTCTACCTTCATTATGCTGATACCGGGTGCGTCATAAATTTATGCAAACTTCAAAAATTCATAATAAAAGAAGTAATGATCGGAAAAAATTTCGGTTTGCGCGAATATGATCAGAGGGACATTGGATTTTTTTCCCATGTATATAAAAAAAATTCAGTATCCCATTCAATGAAATAGGTCTTTTTTGCACCTTCAGTCCTTTCTCAGTGCGAAACTTTCTCAATGCAATAATTGTGGATTCACCATTCTTGTAGAAAAGTTTAGCCACCAACACTCAATCTGTTAACGATAGCATGCTGTCGGGATCGAATTACGAATCCATTTCTAGCCAGGTGTTTTATTGCTAGCCTGATTTGCATAAAACATCTTAGTATGACGTGTGAGTGCCCTCTTTTGTTTACTTTTGGAGTCATTTTTTAATGGAAAAAAATTCCAATATCCCTCTGATCATATTCGCGCAAACCGACATTTTTTCCGACCATTACTTCTTTTATTATGAATTTTTGAAGTTCGCACCAATTTATGACGCACCCGGTATTAAACGAAAAGTTGGCATAATGGGGAACTTCAGCATTTCCCCCCCCTCTAATCGATTGAAAATGCTTCAAAATGAACAATAACATTAAAAAAAAATCTTCTAGGCAGTCTTTTTTTTTATATTTACAATCAAAATTTGCCTCTCAGATCAAGCGGGAAAAACGATCCATTTTGGCGCGAAGCCGGTGTGACGTCACATGTGCCCAAACAGGTGAGAGCTCCCGTTCGTTCTCTTTAGAGATTTTGCTTTTTTTCTATATTTTTCCGACTACCGCATCAGATAAAATAATGTCGGAAAGATACAAGTATTGTATTGTTCCTAAATGTGTTAATGCAACTATAACGGCACCCGATGTGAGTAATTTATCTATATTATATCTATTAAAATTGTATATCACGAAGCACAGTAAAAAACAGCCTTGAGCTCGATATCCGTTTTGTTTTGAATATAAGTATAAGGTGAGATTTTAACTATCAATTTTAAAGCAAATAGTTAAATTTAATTAGTTTTTTTTCCTTCTATTTGATTACAAGGAATTTATATTTTAACCCTTTGAGGAGCGGTGGCACAGAGGCTGTCCCAACTTCTTTAAGATTTTAAAAAACTTGCTCTTGTTATTTTACTGCTTATATTATTTCCATGGATATTCAAATGTTTTATATATTTTTAAAATTACAGTACCATTCAAAATTAATTAGAATATCTTAAATATAAGTTTAAATTCATGACTTTTTTGATGATGAAAATCGTTTTCATTTGTAGTGCAAGAAAATGTTTCACAGAATTTTTGATGCAAAATAAATCATTTAGATTCAATGAATATATTCAAATAAAAATCATCCTTCAAAAAGTCAATTTACGTATCAATTATTACAATTGAAAAAAGGTAGATAAATTTATCTCGCCACAAATTCATACGAATGAATTTTTGGTCATTTCAGTTTTCGACTGTCAACCTATAGAAGGCCATATTATAAAACCTTTACTGACTTTGAATACTCACCATATCTTGCAAAGACATTTACCATTTTCTGTGTTTCTTTTGACATCCGACACATACCAGAAGTCATAATTTCTGCTGCGATAGACTTTTGTGTAGGAGGAAAAGGGATATATCTTTCCCCACATTTTCTAAAATATTTCTACAGTTTAACAATGATTCGGTGACGCCGAAAGTTTATGAGAACTTTTTTCCAGAAGATTGAAACCACGGAAGTACAAATACTGTTTCTTGTATCAATTGATGAATGAATACCTTGTCGTTCTTAAGACATAAAATTTACGATCATTTGCCAGTACGATGATCTTAACTCTTTTATGTCTGGTGGTATAATTTTTGTATAAACATTTTATTCTACGCCATTTACTCTGTGGTATGCTTTTTGTCCTAACTTTACCATAAAAGTGCATACTACTTTGTGCTTTCTAAGGTCTGTTTTTAGCCAAATGTACTGTATCTGAGTTAAAATATGTCGTAGTGTGATTTCGTACTAACCTTTCATGCAAGATTGTTTAAAAGCCCCATGTTCCTCTCTCCGAATCATTTCATTTTTTTGAGCAGAATTCTGCCTTTGATTTGAAAACTTTCGTGAGGTTTGAAATTCATGTAAACTGTGTAAGTCGAACTATTGAGAAGTATGGAATTATTCCGTAACAATACTATGAAACAAACATCATTGAATGCTATTAGAACCTTGCGTTTGTTGACAGAAAAGTATCGTTCATGCAGTTTTCGCTTATTTCGTTGGCTTAACGTTCACTGAAATCACGAAAATTCTCTTTGTGGAAGTTATAGATCTTTTGGTTTGCTTATATTATTTAATAACTTTATCTTCCAAAACCGGACGAGCTTTCTAGCTGATTTTTATTTTGTTTAGGTATAGATCGGATCTTTCTGATAATATATGATAAAACAGGTCTCCTTTCACGTTTGTTGCTTTTCATGAGAAAACAGAATTTGGGTCTTTTTACAGTGTTGCATCGGAAGGAATACTCGCATATCCTTAAAAAGAGGTTGTAATTGGTGATAAAATGTGCAATGTAAAAATAAACAATGAGGTGGCGTATCACTTTTAATAGAATTTCATGTGAGAAAGAATAGTTGATGAATGGGTATACCAATTTTGTTTCAAGGTCATCTTCGGAAGAATCGTCAGACTTGTATAGAAAAGTTCTCTCCATGCACCAGTTCAAAAGTATGTTGTGAAGTAATTGAAGAGTTTTTTCTTCTCTTTGGTGAATGAAGTGGAAATGTTTGCTTACTGTGATAAAAGTGAATAGTTTTGCTTTATTATGTCTTAGGCATTTTATTTTATTGGCAGTGTTTAGATTGGAAATCTTTCTGAAAACTTTTCTTGCAGTTAACCGTGTTGTGGCAAAATACGATTTTCGTCGCTGTCTATAGAGCAACCATTTATTTTTCATGAATCATAATTATCTTTTGTTTTACGGATAGAATTGTAGATAAACTGTTTTACATTTGAAAGTTGCCAAGATGTACGAAGAAATTATTAGATTGTTAAGGAACATAACTGCCACAATCAGGAGCGTATTAAAGGCTGGGCGCACAAGAGGCCCCGGGCCAAAAGGGGGACCCGAAATGAAGCGGTTTTTTTTAATATTGTAAAAGATAATTTCCCTCTAAGAACCTGTTCACATGTCCGATTTTAACTTAGTAGGTCCGCGTTTTATTATCACAATCAGTGTGCCCTGAACAGAAGAAATCTCGTTAATAGTCATTGGGTACTTCGCATATAAATTCCGCACTTAATCAAAGCCCTTATTGCCGTGCCGGTGCGATTCTCTTCCGGTTTCCGAGGGAAAATGCTGAGCAAAACCGCCATTAATTATCTTTACAGCATCACAGGAGGTCTGTGTGCAATACCCAACAGCTATCAATTTACTTCACGTATTACTAGCTTCTCCAGAATTTAGCGGCTAATTCCTTATCCTACACAAATCGTATGGGTGCACTGTACACCAGACCTTAACATATGTAAAAGATAGTTCAAATAGTGGCCCAGATGACCAGATATTCACTTTGCCAGGCTTGAGAAAGAAACCCAATCATTTCAAATTAAACATCTTCTCAGGAAACTGTCGTTTCGATGGTTAGAGTGATTGATGTGCTTTTCATTGAATATTTTTGGTCATTAGTAGTAATTGTTCAGTAGATAAGACCCCTGTTCTCCTGCACTCATTTAACTATTTTAGGGGGTTAAATATCATTCGTCTATCTGTTTCCCATTGGTGTTTCACAGTTGTGTTAAATATCTTTTAAGTGTCATTTGAGAATATTCATCATAGTTTAAAATCGCATTTTACTAGCACAATTAGGGTGGCTTGAACAGAAGAAATGTCGCTAAAGATTTAAATATCCTAAATGCATCTATATCGCGTTAACGCGGGAAAGTGTACTGCATTTTTGAAGCTTACACGCAAATGAAATGCGACGCTATTCAAAGCAGTTCGTACGGCTGAAAGACGGCGAGGTCAACTAAGGCAAAATTTTAGTCAGATGTCATGAGTAAGATTGTGGTGTACGTTACATAGTTGTTTTAAAAAGAATTATTCTTCCATTGAGGAATAGAACTAATAAGGTATGTTTTATTTAATTTATCATGATAATAATATATGGCAGTAAATATTTAATGGAATTACATAAGTTAATTCAGCTTCACAAAAGAAATAATATCGAAAAAATTTCCTAAAAATTCTAAATATTTTTATATATACGAGTTTAAACACCACATTCATAGTTTTATTAAATAAATTTCGACATAATAGCCTCGCGGCTTACATTTAAATTCAGAGTAAAATTTTCAATAATTTTTTAACAAAAGATTTCTTTATATTCAGTAAATTTCTGTATTATTTAGAATAAAGAATAAAACTTTAAATCTGTGTTATATTCTCATTTTTTATCTTGGCATTAATTGTGATAGAAGATTAATTGATTTATTTCCGTAGATTTAATAGAAATAATTCAGTAATGCCGATAAAATTAACAGCTGAATCTATGAAGTATATTTCCTCTAATAAACAATGTATTTCAAAAATTATCTATGAAAACATACCTCAATATTAAAATCTTCAGCACATTTTTAAATAGAGAATTCAGAATTAGTTATAAAAATATTTTCTAATGTTTATTTTTTTTAAATATGGTTTTGAAATGTATTTCATCAATTTTCAGTTCCATAGTTAAAATCCAAGAGTTATCTTCCCTGATCTGTTGAAAAGTTATCTAACTTATAATCTATTATAATTATCTCGTTATTTAAGTTTCAATTTTTGGGATTAAATTAAAACTTTTCTATTTAAATTCCCCCAAAATGTGCCATAATGCTAGAATATTATTTAAGAATGAACCTTTGACTTTAATTTATAAATCCTGTATAAATCATTATATTATGAATGCATTATTAAATTTTTTTTTGAGAAATAATTCCAACTGGTGAAGTAATATTTGTGAATGTTAGATTTTTTTTGCTTATTTTTTTCCGAAGAGATTTTACTTTAAGAAAAATTGAATTACTTTTATATAATGGATCCTAAGTTATTTCGATAATACTTAATGTGAATATTTATGAACATGAATTTCAGATATAAATTTAAAATTACTAAATAGAAAACATATTATTTAGTGACAATTATTAATTAAAATAATTAATTAGGTAATTAAAATAAATTAATATATTAATTATAAAAAGCATTTTTTATTAACAATTTTTTTTTTACTGTGATTAACAATGTGCGAAATTATCTATTTTAAATCATCATAACTGACAAGTTGAAATTTTCAAATACATATGCGTCATACTTTTAGAGGGCCCCGAAGATCTTCAAGGCCTGGGGCCCCCAACAAGCTTAATACGCCCCTGGCCACAGTGCATGCCGTTTTGTGGTACTGGATTAGTGGAAGAGAAATATGTTTACATTTACAGAAAAACATTTAATCGGAATTTCCTCAATATGAAAATTTTGTTAATTCGAGCTAAAATTTAGAAATGTAGCAAAAAAAAAGTAAAGAAAAGAGGCGGCGAATTCAAAAAAAGTTATGTATTTTGATAATTCGTGCAATCAGTCTTAACCCAGTCATAAAATCAATCTTTGTGTACAGTGCTTTTGTAATAAATTGATATGAATAAGATGAATAATGCAATATTACGCCAACTTAATGCGACATCCAGTATCGTTATTTGTTGCATCTTAAAGTATTTAGTATATTGATTGTCTGCTTGAAAAGAAATTCAAATACCTACTTTATCAGCATGAATCCTGATTAATTCAGATACATGAACTGATGCATATGTAATCTATATATTTAAAATAATTTAGTAAAAATTTTTCACCGAGTCCGCCAGCCTCAACTACCCGATCTATTTTGACAATTTTTGTTTCATATGAAAGCTTATGACGTCTAGATATGTCATCAAAGGTCGCCTCCCCCCCCCCCCAATTTTCGAACGAAATCGAAAAAAACTCTTTCCCACTGTACATTTCATATGGGGAAAAACCTTTGGACAGTTCCAGCAACAACCACCCGAGATTTCGACATTTTTTTTTAATTGAAGGTTATGACGTCGAGATTTGTCATCATGGGTCGCCTGCCCCCCCCCCCCACCTCCTCATTTTTTTAACTAAATAGAAAAAAAAAACACCTTTCCACCATACATTCTCTATATGTATCCATTTGCAAATGAGGTTGCAGTGTATTGAGTTCCAACGCATTTAAATCTAGTGAACTTTTCTTGTGATATGTTTCTATACTATTATGGTGGTATTCATCAAATGCGTCGTTCCAAATGGATTTTAGAATCCGCTGTGCTTCTTGCAGGAAGAAAACCGTAAGAAAACGTGCAATCAGATGTTACATGACATGTGCAGTTACGCTTGTCATGTGTTTGTGACGTTGCGTGATTTGACTCCATTCTGTGCTCTTCCCCTAATCCTGGAATCACTTCTATTCAAATGCATTCCTCTTTTACTTTCCACTTCATTCTGTTTTTTCTTCCTGATTTACAACAGTAATTCTTGAACATGCATTTATTGACAACAACTATAGTGTTTGTACTAGTCACCTAGTTAGTTTTAAAAATGCAGCCTGAAAAACATTCTTCTAAAGATCTTCTTGTTGAAGTGTAATGCGATTTTCTATATTATGTTTTTCTTTTCCAGACGGCGCCTTTCTAAAGTGCCGAAATAAAAGGACACCACCATGGTTATCGTAACGAGGGTAAGTAATTTTCGTAATAATTTTACGTTAAACGTTTTTGTTTCGATTGCATGTATTCCATGTAGAAAATTTATAATTCGAAAGGTTATTTAAATGAAATAAATAAAAATCAATAGTATCTAAAAATATATAAATTTATGTTCATTTATAAATCTTCACTCTTCAGAGAATGAATTTTTCTTGGTTATTAATTTGAAGGGGACGCTATGTTCCATCCTATTGTGTTCATGGAATTGTTCATCATATTCATTTACTTCTTCTGATTCTCTAAATATTTCATTCTTTTTGCTTCTTGTGTGAAACGCTCTTTGCTCTTTTCAGCCAGTTTCGAGAATTTTGTTTAATAACTTCAAAATAGTTTGCTTTCTGAAATATAAAGTTTTCAAATCACAGAAGTCACTGTTAATGGATATCTATATGAAAAAACAATTTAAAATGAACAAATATTTAGCATGTGATACTTCACATATTTATAATTTTATTGAGGCAAAAGCTTATAAATGATCCTTTGGCTTGATAATTTTATGTAATTTGCAATTAAAAGAAAGAAAATCAACCATTTTAAAAGAACGAGGAGGAAGAGTAATGAATGCCTATGAAACATGGAACAACTTTTTGAATCTGAATACCCTCTAATAAGAAATGCTTACCATTTCAAATAGCATCTTAAAATGAAAGTCATTGGTTTTCAAACCAACACTAAAATAAAATCAAATATATAATTTGTATTTAATTATGTTCAATTCAACTCATCAGTCCTGCTAATTAATAAGAAACCATACTTTTAGTTCCGCCTCATTTTAACTTTTCCCCTGTTGAAAAATCAACATTTAGTAGGCTAACAAACTGACTATGGAACAGACGCCTTTCGGTACCATAGATTTGAATGATACATTGAATTTGAATGATTTTTGTGCGGATGAACTTTCGTCTGTGATGATGAATTGGATATGAAAGCATATTTAAACTGCCGCATAAATACATTTTTTATTCGTTTAATTGCTCAATGACTGATTGGTTACATATAAAAAAGGCTTTAAAGTAAATAGTTTTGAAATGAGTTTAAATTTGCTGTTAATGAGAACAGCTTGGTTTTATTTAGTTGAGTATTCTTTACCCTCTATTTTTGTTTAAAGGTACATTTTTATCGCCTAGTTTTCCAAATGTCCTCTCTTGAAAAATACATTATTAACTCAGCCGTTGTTCATAACACTCGGGTTTCTGAAATTATTTTGTTCATTGGTACAGACTCCACCGTATGTTTTTCGCAGCATGGCCAGACCTGGCTCTTGCGCCATTAAACAAAATCAATGAACAAACCAAACACTGGTACAGAATGGTGAATTAATATGTAATCGTATTCAGTCAAACTGGAAATGAGCCTCACGACCATAGGGACATCGAACTTGACTGAAAATCATGTAGTAAAATTCTTTTCCAGTCTGCTTTTGTAACTTAAATCATTCTGTAAACATCAAACCTTCCCAGATGTTAAACTTACGACCACCATCTTCTAAGATATTTCACTTACGAAATTCCTTTCATCTTCTTCGTAAATAAACTATTACTACAGCATCATTTCAGTACTTCATTCAAGTGAATTCATCACACATTTAATCTTTTTAGTATCTTCCTTAAGTTTACTTAACATATTTTTTTATTTGCTTTTTGGTATAAGTATATGCTAAAATATAATGGAGTTTTCTAAATTATATGTGTATATTTATTTATGCATATGTATTATTTTCCGCTCTAAAAATTACTCTTCGCGTTCTTCAGCTTCCCTTGTGGATATCTTTCTACGTTCTCTTCCTGAGAGGACGATCTATTGCGGTATATTGCCATTACGTACGAAATAAAAGGATCAGCTGACAACCATCGAGGTTGCCCCAATGCACTTCGCAGCAATCATTGTATTCCCTTGCCTCGCTTGAGCAGTGTTGCATAACATTTGAAATTAATAACATTCCTGCAGCGGTCGCTGGTTAGCATTTATTTATTTTCGACGTTTATAAAAGTTCAAGCGATGGTGCTTTTTATTTCGGGATCTGTACGAAGAAAGTCTGCCTCTTAACGTTGTTTTAAATGGCATTTGTTATAGACTAAACTCGTATTTCATCTTAAGTGGTTTTTGTGGTTTGCAAACGAAAAACTTCATATTCTAGTTAGATGATTTAAACCAACTTAAATAGTTACTTTTTAATTGTGGAACTCTGTAGGGTGTAATAGAGAATTAAACTCATTACTGTCGCTTATTCAAAAGTACTACAGTACTTCATTTTTTGATGTGCTTAATCACTTTTTATAGGATCTTAAAGGACCCTATAATTAAAAGAAATAAGGGAATAATTCAGTGTTTATTTACATTTTTATTTGGCACAACTTTTTTATTTTTGTAAATTAACAATATTTTACAATTTAAAATTGTTTATTTCGATCCTTCATTTCAACAAAAGTATCTATTACTTCTCCAAAATCCAACTTTCGGGCCACCTCGGGTCCGAAGGTTGGATTCAGGGCCCCTTAAAACCGTGGGGCCCAAGCATTTTACTAGTCCTGCCACCCTATAGTTGCGCTACTGTTTAATGGCTAATCGTCTTATAGAGTTAACAAGTTCAGCTGCAATTTCTTACTCCGTTTGACGAAAGCTTCATAAACTATAAGCTCCTACCTCTTATGGGGGTCGTGTAAATGAAATTTGGATCACAAAAACATTGACAGAGCATTCTTTTGTCTGATTCTTCTATTTTAGTAAACGGAGTTAGTTTAGAAGTCATTTTAAACTAAGACATTTCGTTAAAAGTTACCAAATATTATTTATTATTAATCAATTCCTCTTTTGCCAACATCTTATTTTCCGCAAATTTATTTGCATTTGGAGCCATGAAAAAAGTTTTTTTTTTTCGACTGAAAAGGTCAGCGAATAGAAATGCAGCACTTCAGATTAGAACTTGGCTGCATGTTCAATCTTGATATCAAAGTATAATACCGAATTCATGGATTTGTGCGGAAATTTCAAGAACAAAGAAATGACTCGACAAAATGAAATAATTTCTTT
The DNA here is from genome assembly GCA_013235015.1 of Araneus ventricosus. Taxonomy (NCBI): domain Eukaryota; kingdom Metazoa; phylum Arthropoda; class Arachnida; order Araneae; family Araneidae; genus Araneus; species Araneus ventricosus. Next base: position 67,555 of record BGPR01003192.1, read on the forward strand.
GTGCTTTATGTATGGAGAAACACTTCTTAAATACTGTTTCAAATAAGAACTGCGACTGAACACCGTCTATCCTGCCTCATCTTTTCGATTAAGCAAAAATTTCTTGAAATTTTTTTCTCGCGTGTAATATAAATAATTGAAAGTCTCAACTATTGAAAAAATATCACAGGGAAATTTTTGGCAGTTTTTTTTAAATGCATTTCATAATTTCTATACGGATTTCAAAATTTCAAATTTCTCGGATTTTTGCATAAACAAGTTACTTGTCCTCTCTACTAAGGATGCTAATTTTGTTTGATTCCTTTTATTTCTTTAAGCTTATTTAAATGTTAAATTCTTTTAAAGGTGACATAAACGCAGTTTTAGATTCTTTAAAATGATAAGGCATTTATAAAAAAAAATCGTTCTTGAAAATTTTGCTTATCAAAATATAATTTACCGAATTCTTCAGTCACACAGATGAAATTGCTTTTAAATTATCTTGAAAATTGTAGTTAATTGGTATCGATCAGTATTTATAAAACCAAAAGCAAGTTTGAAAAATTCGAACATAACTTAACTAGGTTGCTGTTACATAAGCCTCTATATCTATTTAAATTTTTCAAACCTAAATTTAGGCGCATGTGCAAAGTAAAAATTTTCAGACTTTAAGATTTAATGCCTAGAAATCGTTAAAACTAACTTTAATATTATCTTAAAAGACTTTAAAACAGACTAAAATGTTTTGCATTAAAAAAAATCAGAAACAACGTTGTAAAACAATTCAGTACTGTTAAAATAAGTAATAAAGTCAATTCAAGGTCACATGATAATCTCCAAATACTTGTGCCAGTTTAATTTTAGAATCCATTGCTCATCTTGCAGGAGGAAAAAGAGAGTGACGTCACGGCGCAATGTAATACAACTTGTAGATACAATTACATTTGTCATGTGAATCGACTTCATTGTCATATTATGCTGTGTTAGTATTAATTTAGAAATCCAAAATCAGTTAATGATTTTTTTATAACTTTACAGTTTACCTCTACGGAATTTGCAATAGTTAAATCTTGCATTTGGTCTCAGCAACGATAATTCATGTCTCTTTTAGCAACTTCACTACTTTTTCATATCAGTGCATAGGGGATTAGTTTTAGCGGACGAGATAGCTTTGCATTGAGTTTCGACTAGTTCAGCATCTTGGAAACCGTGCTAAAATGTTTTATTTTGAAGCGCGTCTTCCAAACATCAGAATGTTTCGCCTTTCTGTATACTGTTTGGTCGTAGTGCGAGCATAAAATTAACCCATATTCCTTCAGGTGAGCTCAAATTCCCTATCAGACATCATCCCCCCAGGTAATTGTCCTCTAGCTAAGATTCTATCGTGTCGAGCAATCCGGTGAACGAGAATCTTCCAACTTCCGCGTGTAGTCCAGAAAAAAAGATCCATCTCTTTAGAAGTAATAACTTGGCAAATATGGATTTTATTGTGTAAAGATTAGCTTCGTCGTATTAAATATAAGTTTTGTAGGTCATTAACAGGTTTAATGATATTTTTCATATATATGATTGGGGTATCATAAACAAATTAATTTTTCATACTTGAGTATAAAATGTAAAGCTTTCTTTTTGTGATTAGTTTAATGAGAGTGAAATTTATAATGAAAAATAATAACTTGTTTCTTTAAACAGGTTTGGGAGAAAACCTATTTTAGTTTTCTGAAGTGAAATTTGAAGTATTATGTGTTGATTCCACTGATATCTTTTATCTTCCGGAAAACATTAAAATCTTTTAAACCTTCGTTGTATAAATTACTAAATAAATAAAGAAATAATTTCAGTCTATACGGTAGTAGTTCTTCAGGCATGAGTTCATTTTTTGTTGAGTTTTGTTTTCGGAGTCGGGTTTCTATATTTTATGTCTTGATCTTTGGACTTAAATTCTTGATTTGATGCTGAAAAAATAACATTATGAATCTGTACTAAAAGAAAAAAGTTCTTTTTAAAATGTTAGAAAGATCTTAAAGTAGCTTAACCGAAAATGTTTATTAAAATTCAAGTTGTGTCCAGTTCGTTCTTTAAATATACGTGTTTGACATTTTCATTCTTCATTAGTAACCACTTCATTCATAGTTCTTATGGGTTAGATAAAACATATCGTTTCCAAGGAATTTTTTATTTTAGTCCAAAATGTCAAGATCGTTTGTCGACGGAAAAATCTTAATGCCACTCTTTATATTCTTTCTCTTTTTATTTTTTGATAAAATATTCGGCAGTGGAAATAAAGTGAGAATTCTCGTGGTTATGATACTCATATTTTTTTTTTATTTGTTAATAGAAGAACTGAAAAATATCTAATCCTATATTACATAACGAAAGAATTTAGTATGTCGCTGTTTTGTAAAGGTTAAAAATCGTCGTTCAAGATAGTCAGGGCAAAGATCATTTACATATAAAATCGAGAAAACTGCCTAAGGAAATCTAGGACACGAAAATCTCGCACATGGCAAGGAAATTGCTAATTACATAATGTCGAAATATTTGGGAAAACTAACGTTCAAATTGACATTTTTCTGAATTCGAATTTATTAGCAGGGAAATTTGTTAAACCAGGACGTCTCTGGTATCCGGTTGTATAACTTTAGCTCAATAAATCAAATCATAATCTGTTTGTTACTGATTTTTATGCTTTGTGTCAAGTGTTGTTAATATAAACCATAACTGTTGTTGTTCTAAAAATTTCTATATGAAATGATGTTCCACATTAGTCGCAATTTATCGATATATCTTTGAGTTCGTGAAAAACTTCTGACCAACCTGAGTCGTTCTTATTCTGAAAAACTGAAGTCGATACCTTCATCTAAACATTATTCTTGATATAATTTTCCAAATATTTAATTAATTTTATTTCTAGAAAGAAATCGGAACCTGGCCATATATTTTTATGTAATAAGTCTTTAAAATGACAGGGTCTGTTTCACCGACGATTAAATTGTAAAAATCTTTTATACTTTTAAAAATCTCATTTTACAGTTCCTTTTTCTGTAGTAACGCGATAAATCTTTTGTTAACCGATATTGTCAGTTAAAATGTAAAATAACTTTCAAAGTATAAAAACGAAATCTCATCGGTTGAACATATTTTTTACAATGCAGCGCCGGTTGACATTGTGTTAAGAATAAACTCTGCGTAGCGTAAATCCGCGGCTGCGTCTGAAAGCAAAAAAAAAAAAAAAAAATGCGTCTCCTGGAAAACTCAGTGGAATTCATTTTGATTTATTTTATAGTTTCCCTTTTTCTTTATGTATAGATTTTCGTCTCCGTGTTATTTAGATTCTTATTTGATAAATTGGTGAATACACATCTTTATCCTAATTTGAATCTCCGTTTAACATAGTTCCCTTTTATTTTGTTGCTTGAATGCGTAATCCGTTTCTAATTTTAGCTCTTGCAATGTCAGAGGCTTTGATAATAGGTACTAGAAGCTACTAAATGAAAATAATAATTATCCAGCTCCTTTCTTTTTCTCATCAAATGCCAAATGTCATTATATAGTCATGCTTATGTCCTAGTGAGAAAATTGCAATGAACTTCAGTTATGTTATAATTGAAGAATTGTTGTGCAAATAGATGAATGTTAGCAACGCGAAATGAAAGAATCGCATTCTCTTGCCATATTTATAGTCTGTTAAATTTACTGATTATAGAATTGTATTCTTCTGTTTTTCATAACAGTTTTGTTGTTAACTTTGCTTTTGTTGTTTGACTACGAAAAATTTCTTTTAAAAGAAAATAATTGCTTGTTGGAACTTTTCCCATGCTGTTACAAATGAAAACTTTTAAATAGCTCCAGCAATAAAATATTGAAACTCCACATTTCTCTTGATTTTCTTTTATGTATCTGTTCAAGAATAAAATATGGATTTTTTTTTGTCAGTTTGACAAAAAAAATATTTCTTATAATTGAAAATTTTCATTTCGCCGTTTGAGAGTTTTTGTTTATTCAAACTTATGTTCAAAAATATTTTGTTATTTACTATATAATTATAAATATTTTTTAGGGGGATTATATCTGGATTGAACCCCAGACTAAAAGAGAGTTTGATGTTGCGATCGGAGCAAGGGTCACATCTGCAGAGGGAAGGCGTATACAAGTCATTGATGATGATGGAAAGGTCACCCAACTATTTGTGTATTGAACACTAATTATTTTTTTCCAAATTCATTTTCTTTTTAATAAGCTAAATTTTATCAATCATTTTAGGAACAATGGCTTACTCCAGAAAGGAGAATTAAAGCCATGCACCCAACATCAATACAAGGCGTGGAAGACATGATATCATTAGGAGATCTTCATGAAGCTGGAATTTTAAGAAATTTACTTATTCGTTACAATGAAAATCTTATTTATGTAAGTTTAGAATTTTGTATCTGAAATATGTTGATTTTCCTTTCGAAACTCTTCCTATTTCCTCCTCGAAATTGTAAATTTCGAATTTAGTTTTGTTTGTGTTCAAGGTTCCATTTTTATACTTGTATTTCACATTCTGATAATTACTTTTGATTTTTTTTTATCTCATTACAGACATACACAGGCTCAATTTTAGTTGCTGTTAATCCTTATCAAATCCTGCCTATTTATACTGCTGAACAAATAAAATTATATAAAGACAAAAAGATTGGTGAACTACCTCCTCACATATTTGCAATTGGTGATAACAGTTATAACAATATGAAACGATATAAACAAGATCAGTGCATTATTATTAGGTTAGATTTTATTTATTTTTTGATAATAATATTCATTTGTTTGATGGAAAATTGATTGCTTATTAGTAGAATACTGATAATAATAATTCATTCATTTTTATGTCTTTGTTGCATTTAGATGTACTTATTTTTCTTCAAGTAAATGTAATTGATTTTTGTAATCTCATATTAACTACGCATTTTTACCAAAAAGTAATTTCTTATAAATCTACAGGAATATATTAAATAAGATTTAATTTTTCTGTACTTCTAACAGTGGTGAAAGTGGAGCTGGTAAAACAGAAAGTACAAAATTGATTCTACAATATCTAGCTGCTATTAGTGGTCAACATTCATGGATAGAACAACAAATTTTAGAGGCCAATCCAATTTTAGAAGGTAAGTCTTATTTGCCTGAATTTTTAAACTTTTTTATCCTCCTCTTGAATTCAAAGTTCATATGTTTGCTTTTAACTGTATTAAGAATGGTTTATTTCAAGCATGATATATATTTTATTCTGTATGGTTGTAGATTTTGTATTCAAAATGTTTCATTCTTTATGTTTACAGCATTTGGAAACGCTAAAACTATTAGAAATGATAACTCAAGTAGATTTGGAAAGTATATAGACATTCATTTCAATAAAGCTGGAATTATTGAAGGTGCAAGAATCGACCAGTATTTACTGGAGAAATCTCGTATTGTTGGGCAGGTAAGAGTGCAATGATACATATATATCAAATTTATGCAGATTTATTACTATATGCATGTATGCATTATTGTACAAAATTCCTCATTTGATATAAAGTAAATGTCTATAAAATGTTATTGAAAGTGTTAAAGTTTATAGTTATGTATATATGTTCAAAATATTTAATAAAAAAAAGTGCCCTCATACTTTAAAGATGTTTAACTTCTTATTTATCTTGTTATATTTGTAGGCTACTGATGAAAGAAACTACCACATATTTTACTGCATGCTTGCTGGTCTTTCTAGAGAAGAGAAACAAAAACTAGATATAAGTGATGCATCAAAATATAATTATTTAACTCAGGTAAAACTTTTGTTCTGTTAATTTAATTTTGCTGATGTAAACAAAAATTAAAATAGCTGTAAAAGTAGCTTTAAACATTGTATGTATTTTTATTTAAAATAATGTATAATAAAGTATTTAAAATTTGCTTTCATCTCAACTCATAACTGAATATTATAGCTATTCACAGTTACTTAGGATTCAGTATCTTGTCTTATACTTCTTATTGCCTCTAGAGATCCATAAAAAAAATCACATCTTCCTGCTGATTTGCCTTCTGAGAGTTTTAAGCTCTTCTATTTCCTCCTGAAGATGTTAAGATTGTGTATCAATTCTAAGAAATAGCTATTGTGTGTGCTGTTTTGATACATATGAAATTTAGAGGCTCAAATGTCCTTGAGGTGATATAATGTGCAAGATTAAAGAGTTATGTGTTGGAGAGTTATTTGTCATTTTATCACATTTCAGAATTTTGATGTTCTTTCCCATCAGTAAGTGTAGTAGCTTTAAAGTATTCTTATAGAACATGGCTTCCTAGACTGTTATCCCGACAATTAGTTTAAGAAGCCATTTCACCATGATCATTCAGAACAATTTTAGGGTCGCAAAAGACTTTCACTGTGCCTTGTTTTGTTTTTTTTTTCAAATACTTCAATATTTGTAAGCAATGGTTATAAAAAAAATCTTGTCTTAAAGAGCCTCATTAAAATTTGTCACAATAAAATTTTTTAAGAGCAGTTGCTTTTATTTATCATTAATTAATACATCATTTTAAATTTATTTTTCTGTTTTTGGGGTTGCGGCAAATTTTTTCGCGAAATTGGCGTCATAAAAATATTTTCTTCCCGAAAAGTGATCGCAGATGGAAATGTTTAGATAGGCCTATTATACAGCATACCATGTAGATAGGAGTTCTGAATATTTAGTTAAGAGCATCCAAAAATCATCTTAATCCCTGAAGTTACTGTAATGAATATCTTTTTAGTTAACCCTTAGCCCAAAGTTTGTGATACATACTTTTATCCCCTTCTTATTTCAACTTTATATTAACAGAAATCATCAGTTTGATGAAAAATGCATAACTTATTATAGAAACTCATTTGTTCTTCCTGAATCTGCGATGAAACAAGTTGAATATCTGTTTTCCTCATTTTGGATTTGATTAGATTATTAGAACAAGTTTTTGATTTTAATATATTTGAATTTTGCCTATCAGGATGCCATTTGTGTGTTTCGGGTTCTTGTAAAATTTGGTTTGTATTTAGTTTTATACTAGCTGTTACCCGCGACTTCGTGCGCGAAGAATTTGAATTATTCTTTTTTTAATTCACGAATGCAAATGTTTTGTTGCATTTTGAAAGGGGAAAGGAAAAGTTCTGACGGTTAATAATACTTAATTGGACGGCTGACAGGAGTGTACTGTACATGTATGCTGATATAGTTATATAAATTGTTTATCTATGATGATATACTTTTGTATACCACGTTATTTGCACGGATGTAGAGGTTGTGTGGGCTGTACACACGTGAACAGGCCACATATAGTTGCCCATGGGAAAAATATGGTTTTCCCAAATTTACGCCTGCCACTTTCAGTGTCTGGCCCTGAGCCTCGAAAATGATATTTTTACAGAGATTTGTTACCTTTTGAACTGTGATGATAAATCCTTCGGTGTTATCGGAAGGCGTGGAATTAAAACACTCTCTCTTCTCCCTATATCAGTCATAACAGTAGCTTTCACGACGTTTGTACCTAGGTGTGTAATTTTTAACTGTGTGCCATTGCGCAGTCTCGGTATATCGAGTTTACGTATTAGTAGTACTGGCACACCGACTATCATTCTACGCTTATCGGAAGGTGCCCCTGACAATTAACACCGGCAAAAGCCCGCGCGCGAAACAGTAATTTGGCTTGAATTTATTTCTATAAGAATAAAAAGTATTGTTAGAAATTACGTTAAAAAATATTTTTAAACCTTTATAGCAATCGGAGAAAACATTTCATCGCAATGGAATTAATAGCATTAAAAAGATCATTTTCTGGTCTTTAAAATGGCATAAAAATAATTGTTGTCTAATAAAGATTTCAGAAGTTATTGGCAAAAAACGTCTAAGCATTAGGCTTAAAAGCGGCTAATGTTCGTTATTTAATTAAATATCTTAAGAACTAATTAACTCTGAAACTTGAAAATAACACCTTTGACCTAAAAATATGCTCTAGAATGCCGTGTGTAAATTTCACGTCGCTACCGTTCACCGTTTAGGAGGAGTTCTTGTGACCAACCGATTGACCGACAGATAGACAGATACATGTAAATTCTGCCTTATTTTATGGATACTTATAAATATAAGCAAAATTTTCAGAAATAAAGGTAAATTAGTTCAAAGTCTAACCATCTCCTAGCAACTGAGTAGCTATAAATTTGCGTTATTTCAAAATCGTCTGCACGTAAAATTTAAAAAATTAATAAAAATTGAATGAAAAATGTCACAGAAATAAAATTGGTATCATTGCAAAGGCAAAATTTTTATCTTTAAGATGGTATAAAAATAATTTGTATCGGACAATTTGTTCCGAAGTTACAGCGGAAAGAAGGATTACGTGATATTTGATTTTAAAAAGAATTTATTCCTCATGTTTTCGCATTCCTGAAGGATCACGTGACAGTCGATTGAAAAATAAAATATTCTTCATCGAGAATCGCCGAGTCAATGGGATTTGTTAATTATTTAATTGTTGTCTGAACTTTTAAAAATTAATAACAATCGAAGGAAAAATGTTACAGAAATGAAATTGGTATCATTGAAAAGGTAAAAATTTGAACTTTAAGATGGTATAAAAATATGTTTTGTCAGACAATCTGCTCCGAAGTTACTGCGGAAAAACGGTTTCGGTTATTTTCTAATTAACTGACTGTTTAATTAACTTTGGGACTTAGAAAAGTTCATAAGTGTCTTCCCCTTGTCTTAAATAATAAGTGTACAAAATTTGGTTGAAAACCGTCCATTGGTTTAGGAGGAGATGTGGAACATAGCCACATACATACCCACATACATATCCACATACCCACAATGACTTTTATTTATATTAAGATGAAAATTTTAATGTGATAGTTTCATTCTTTTGCAAATGATAAAATTATTTTTTATTACATTCTTAAATTTTAGGGTAGCTGTATTACTTGCGAGGGAAGAGATGACACTGCAGAATTTTCTGATATACGTTCTGCTATGAAAGTTCTAATGTTTTCTGACCAAGAAATTTGGGAAATTTTGAAAATTTTAAGTGCTCTTTTGCACTTGGGTAACATAAAATATAAAGGTAAGCTTGAAATGACTAATAAAATATTTTATGATCTTTGTTACCAAGTTTCTGTTCTAGAGTAGTTGTTTTGTAATTTCTATGAATTTAAAAAGTAAAAACTAAACGAATTACAGAATTGCTATTCCATGATTTTTCAATAAATAATCTTAAAAGTTGCAATTTGAATAAATTAAATTCTTATTTCTGGATCTTTTAACATGGTTTCCATTGAATTATAGGTTCTGTTTTTTATAATTATTATTATATTGATAAATGGGACATTTTATTCTATAATTGTGACAGCATACCAATGCATTTTTTATTTATCTATTTATTTAAAGAAAAGCACACTACAGAGAAAACTCCATTTACAGAGTGCTATAGACACACAAAGAACAAAAGCCATAAAGAGTAAATAAAAAAAATGCACTTAGAAAACAAAAAGTTGAACACAGAGAATACACAAAATCATAAAACTTTTGCAAACGTATATATAATTAAAAACGAAAACACATAATCACAAAAGCACTAAAATACACTATGATACTAAAAATCGTTTTAAAAAATTAAAAGACCATTTCCAAAAGGCAAGGGTTAAAAAGTCAAAGCACGCAAGTACCGAGTCTTGCACACACCAGGAGTTAAAAACACACCAGGAGTTTAAAACGTAAATACACACTTGAGATAAAAATAAATTGTAACACTTGAGATAAAAATAAATTCAAACATGGTGCCAAAAACAAGAGTACAAAAATTGAAACCTATAAAAAACATTTTAAAAAATGGTTGATTGCATAAGAACATGGAAAACAAAAAGCATAAAAATCTAAAATGTTGTAAAAAGGCAAAATAAAACACATCATGTATTTAAAAGGTGCAAACATTTCGATTTAAAAGCACCAAGAAACATATTAAAAATGTCAAGTTCATCAGAGAACTTGTTAAAAATTTTATAAAACCTATGTAACGAGAACCTGTTAATGTAATTAAATTAATGTTAACCTGTTAATATAATTAATTTATGTATAGAAGTATTTGTAATTCCATTTGCAGCTAACTTAAAACTCCTTTTTCGTATTGCTATTTTGACAGTTATTAAGTTTATGTGTTTTGCAAAATTACTTCACTTTCTTCATAAAAGTTTTGTTGATGCATCTCAGATCCATATAATACATTGAAAAGAATTTGAAACTATTAAATTTGTTTCTGTCATTCACATATGGATTTTTTTATAGGTACAGTTATTGATAATTTAGATGCCACAGAAATAACTAATGCTGGAAGTGTAAATAGTGCTGCAAGGTTACTTGAGGTATATAAAAATATCATTTTTTTTACTTATGGTATTTTTGAAAAGCGTTAATGTGTAAACTAACATGCAAGTATTTGAGGTTATATTATGAAAAGATTTCATTCTTCTGTGTGGGTTACTAAAAATAAGATTTGTTTTCATAATGCCCTTTTAGTTGGCAATCAAAAATGTGTAAATGATATAAGAAATATCATTATAATAATTTATTTTCAATTATTTTACCTTGTTAAATAGCAAAATTATTTTATGAAATTTTGGAAATTCTTTAACATACATTTTATAATTTTAATGTACTTTAATGATTACTTCATGGTCACTTTTTATTTCCATTCCACATTATTATAAATGTTTTTTTTTCTAACCCTAGGTAAATAGTTTGCATCTTATAGATGCTTTAACCACTCGAACCATTTTTGCTCATGGAGATGCTGTAGTATCTAATATGAGTACATCACAGTCAGTTGATGTACGTGATGCATTTGTGAAAGGAATCTATGGCAGAATGTTTGTATGGATTGTCAATAAAATAAATTCTGCTATCTACAAGCCAAAACACAATGCAGGCTACTACAGAACATCCATTGGTGTTCTTGACATTTTTGGATTTGAAAACTTTTCCGTGAACAGGTTACTTATGTTTATTTTATTTTGCTTTGTTTAAATTTATGATTGTATTAATTTGTTATTTTAGAATTTTGCCATACACATTTAAGATTTAAGAGGCCACTTCTCTAGTTTCAGTTTTGCATGCATTTTGTATTCATTCTGTTTTTTTTTTCTTTCTGTGCTATTAAATGATCATTTTATTCAGCAGTTTCCCATTGTCTGACATGAAAAATTTATACTTATGTATGATTTTCTCCTTTTTTCCCCGCATGTGATAAATTATATTTTCTAGAAATTTTTGTTTGGGAAGAGAGTATAACTTAAAAATATTTTTCAGTTACCCCTGATTTTTTTTTGCATTGGTTATAGATAGTTAGCTAAAATTTACTATAGCTCAATAGTGTGTGAGGTACTTGTTACTTAATTATCACAATTCCTTATTCATTTTTTGGGGGAGGGGGTACTTTTAATTCATTATCACCATGCCAATATAGAATATTAAAACTGAAGATAATATAGAGAAAAGAACTTTCCCTCATGGCAATACAGAAGGTACACACACTGGAGCAGACAAATCCTAGATGACATATATTATTTATTATTAGTAAAATTTCAAACAATGCAAAAAGTATGAAATTATGTATAAATGATCATAAAAACAGAATTCAAATAGGAAAATCAGCTATTGCAAAGAACTTTTCACAATACATGAAAATTAGTTTTCATAATCATGAAAGATTATAAAAGGTCACATATGCAGCCATCCTCCATAAAAAAAAAGTATTAACCCTTTATAAGGCCATTTTTTTCTAGTAATAGTATAATAAAATAACTTTGGTATTGAGATTACTTTAAGAAAAGAAATTCATTTAGCTTATTGGATGACATTATTTTTGTGAATTAATTTTAATAATTAATTGCCAAATCAAGACACTTTGTTATGGTTTGAGATAAGAAATTGGAACATCCAGGTTGTTTCATCAAAAAATTGGCGAGAACTTACGCCAACCTTAAAAAATGCATTTAAAAATTGATGAATTTGGTGGGAAGTATATTCCCATGGCCTTAGAAAGGGTTAAGTTACAGAAAACTGTTATTAAGTTAATAAATTTTTATTACCTTAGATTAATATCTGTTAATAAATTTTTATTACCATCTGTTCGCTTAAAGACTGCTTTGGTAATTGGTCTCATGATGTTAATCAGTTTTGGCACAAATTCTATTTTTAGAAATTTAGATTTATTTAGCTTAAGGGTATATATCAGAAGTTATAAGTGTGAGATCCTAGCTAAGTTGTTCTCTTTGCCTCTCATTGCGATTCAAAATTTCAGTCATTTGTAGCTCCCAACTTGAATGTAAAATCAAGCGTAACACCAAAAATAGTATATAAATCTGCATAACGAGCTGCTATCTTGTGACTTTTAATTGATGAAATTGTTACATAACCGTTTTGTTATAAGCGTAATCTGTATTTCATGAATCTTGTAACATTTGATTAGTATTTAAAATTTTGTTTTTATTTTTCAGTTTTGAGCAATTCTGTATAAACTATGCAAATGAGAATCTTCAGCAATTTTTTGTTCGCCATATTTTTAAACTGGAACAAGAAGAATATAACCTTGAAGCAATCAATTGGCAACACATTGAATTTGTGGATAACCAAGAAGCACTTGATCTTATTGCTGTGAAACCCATGAACATTATGGCTTTAATTGATGAAGAAAGTAAATTTCCTAAGGTACACTGAATTTTGATATTCTTTATGTAATTATAATATTTTCATTAGATGATTAGTACAGCTTGTTTTTTAAGTACTTAAGGTTAATAAAAGATTAGTTTGCATTTTGTGTTTTTATATGTGACATGTAAGATGCATTGTTGCTTAGAATCGAAAGTAACATCAGGGATGAGATTCTTCCGCTTTTTCGCGAATTTCCGCTTTTTTGTCTTTTTTTCTCTCAAAATTCCGGTGTTTTTTTTACCGCAAAAATTTGCTTTTTCTTCCTAAAATTCTGGGAAAATATGCTCGACCATGCGGCTTAACTCCACCGGCTAGGAAACCAGCTGATTCATCTTCTACTGACTAATCAACATTATATCGGCAAGCTCTACAAGGATTAACATTCCAACATTCAGTGCCATTCAAAGTATTAAATACCACCTTTTTGCAGAAAACAAAACCTCTGTGGCATATTTTGCAAAAAAAAAGTTTTTTTTTTTTTGCATGAACATGTTGAAAAAAAAATTAGTTGGAAACTTAAGGTAATCTTGTAGGGTGTACCAAGTTGAAGAAATAAATTTAAAAAAATGGAGCAAATAAATAAACTACATCAAAAAAAGAAACTCCTGTCAAAAGAGGCAGCTAAAAAGCTGTGTGCAAATGCAACAAAAAAGCAGAGAATAAGACATAAATAAAAAAAAAATAAAACATGATTTACCTAGGTATTCTAGAGATAGTGTAGTCCTGTCAACTATACCAGTAATTAAGCTGAGAGATACTAATGAAGACTGTGCAAAAACTTTAGCCTCTACTGAAAATAAACTTGCAGAGGATGCAAACACATCCTTTATTGAAGAAAAATTTATCAAAGATAGGAGGCCTCCAAAACAAGGGGTGATGCGTGTTAATGGAGATCTGTTACCAACAAAAGCCACACAATTAAAAAAACGGAAGAAAACCACTTCTTTAACAATTAAGGAAATGTTTCAAATAGCAATAATGCTAAATGAATCTGTCATTGTAACTGTACAATATCTCGACCCCCCTCTTGCTTTATAAGGTGCGAAATCATTGTGCTGTTACTTTTGCAAAAATTTATAAAAATAAAAGAAATAAAACAGAATATAATAATGTATCAGTATATGATACATTATTATAATTTATAAAGAGCTAATACACTTTACACAATTGCATGAAGCAAAAGAAATTATTTGTCCTTATTTTTATTTATTTTTTGAGCTAACTTTTATCGAAAGGCTATTAAATATATTTCTTCTCAGACTTCTGTTGGATGTATGTTGAATCGCAGTGATGTACAGGTGGCAAATGTTTTAATGTCTAATTTTGTATTTTCTGATGCACCTGATGATGTGTTAAACTTGTTTGTTAACTTTTAATGTGAATGATTTAATAATAATTTAATATTTTTCTTATTTATACATACTGAATTATAAATAATTAAGTTATTAATTATTATAGTGTAATATTTTCATCATATTGCGCGTTCTGATGTTTTACTTCTTAAAACATCTTTCGCATATGGTTTCAGTCTTTTTGCTTTTTTGCCAATCTCATCCCTGATTCTACTGTATAAAATAATAGGAAAAACAAATTGCAGATTTGAATTTGTCTTATAAAATGGACAGAAAGGACAGAGCTTGCCTTAGTTATTTATACATTTAAGCAGTAAATTTTCTGAGTTTTTCCTTATTAGAAAGAGAGATAGAAAAGAGAATACTCAAAATATCTTTTTCATTTTGGTGCCTAGTTTTCGTACTTATGTGGGTGCACTGTAATTACTTGAATAGAAAAGCATTGAATTAAAAGTGTTCAAAAATATTAAGATCAAATGTTAGAAGTTTAGTAACTTAAGATTTTAGAAGGCAAGTTGCAGACATTCTTTTTTTAAAAGAATTTGATTTAACTAAGTTTTGCTATTTTTCTTTCATCTTCTGTTAATTTTATTCAAATAATGTTGGCATATTAGCTACATTTAGTATGCTTAACATGTTTTGCCATGTTTACCAGTTTGTTGCAAAGTTTATTTTGTGTTAATAATTTTAGTTTCTAATATCGATAGAAATCGCTGTAGGCAAAAATTTGTATTCTTTTTATTTGACAGAGAGATTCTTATTTTGAAGAACATTTTATTTAATAAATGCTATATCACTAATGTTTCTTCTGAATTAATACATGCATTATAATTTTTTAACTCTTTTATGTCTTGAACTAGCAGTTAAATACTTTTTATCCCGATGTTATTTAAAAGTACTGCTTTAACCACACTTATATCTTTGTAATATGACCGTTTTTCCAGAAGGTATTGACAAGAACACGAAAAATATAGTTCCAACAGCTTATTAGCAACTTAATAATTCAGTTATTTTAGTTAAAGTTTTTTCTTTTTTTTGGATTATTCTGCACAGAAACTTATCTAATGATGCAAAAATAAAACGTTACTGGTAGGTTAATTCGGTATATAAAGGGTTAAATTAAATTAACTGTGTATATATTTTCAGAGATGTTTTTAAAGCTTAAAGCAACTCTGATTGAAAAGATAAGTAATTGTAATACCGAGGTATAGGCATGATTATTTGCATATTTGTTATTGTTGCAATTGTATTTTTTTCTGTACAAGACCAAAAAAAATGCATGTATTTTTCAGTGTAATTTTTTTTTATTTCTGTTAACTTTCTTTCAGTTAGTATAAATCTTACAAAATGCTATATTTTTTGCGTGCTGCCATTATAATTGTAAAAATTTTATAAATCTTTAAATTGTTTTTTCTTTAGTTTTTAATAGGTAAAATAAGCTCGCTTTTGCATTATCTTTTCATTAAATAAATAAAGAAAAAAAAATCCCAAACACTTATGAGCGGTATGCTAATAAAAATTATATTTTTTTTAGGGAACAGACCAGACACTTCTCAATAAGCTTCACAAGATGCATGGAAGTAACAAAAACTACTTAAAGCCAAAGTCTGATATAAATACTTCTTTCGGTTTAAATCATTTTGCAGGTGTTGTCTTCTATGATACAAGAGGTAAAAACAGTTGTATAGACATTTTTTACTGTAAGTTTTCAAAGCTTTGATTACATTAAGCATGTTATGAATGAATTAATAATAATACTTTCGTTCTACAAAATTTTATATTTTTCTTAGAAAAAGAAATTTTATTTAACTTGTATTTGATATTTTGCATTAAGAGGTTATTAAATTAAGAATTAAATTATTGCTTCTTAAAATCAAAGCCAATCAACAAATGAAAAAATAATCTTTATGTAACATATTACTGTGCTCTGTGCAATCTGATAGCAACTATGAATCATATAAATCGAAGAGGCATAGTAAATATGTAAAAAACATAAATTTTAAGATTTAACAATCTCTGTAATTTCCATTTCTAGCTGTAGAATTGCTTGTATTTCAAAAAAGGAAAGAAAAAAGTTTATTGTTGAAATAATGTCCTAAAAGATGAAAATCTTCGCTTTTAATGAGATTACCTCTTATACCGTAGTGAACTCGTTAAATAGATTCTTATCAGTTAAAATTAAATTGATAAAATTCACTTATCTAAATAATCTAGACCTTTTTAAAATCTACGATATTTATTATTAGTATATTTTCTGAGCATTTCTCTTTCCTGATTGATTTCTATCATTTAAAATTGCTTCAAAAATGATCTCTAAATTACCTGTTTCACTTTTACATAACTTAGTATATGAGGTATGTAGAAGAATTTAAGGGTTTTCTTAACACGTTTTTTGCCCAATGAATCAAATACGATTCATACCTAAATTCTATTTAGATGACTCTTTCTCTACTGTAGTTAAGAGATGGCAGAGAAGGGGTAATCATATTAGATAGATTTTTCGAATCTTGGACGTGGATCGTGGCAACCAACATGTTAACTTCAACAGATAAGCAAAAATATGATTGTATTTTACTTAAGGTTGGAAAATATCATTGGATGTTTTAATTTCAATAAATTGAAATGTTTCTGTACCGTCTTCATCAAAGACTTTTGTTTTCAATATTGTAGGATTCTTGGAAAAGAACAGGGACACTTTTAGTGCAGATCTTATACAGCTGATACAAGTTGCCAATAATAAATTCCTCCAAAATTTATTTGTTCATGAAATTGGCATGGTAAGAATTTTTTTTCTAAAGAATTGTCTTTATATTATGGTAATATCCATCATTAATTTATAGTATCCGGGATAAAGCAACATATAATATAAACTTACAGTTTTGATGCTTTGGCAATATATTTATTTCATTTGTCAGACTTAAAAATGTGAATATATTGTGAATAATTTTTTATTTAAAAGAATTTGTTTTATTTTAAGTTGGTTCATTCACTGCATATCCATTTTTATTTCATGAAAAGAATATTTGTTTTAATCAATAGAAAAATTCTTTTTAGGGGACAGACACCAGAAAGAAAACTCCAACTTTAAGTGCACAGTTCAAAAAGTCTCTTGATTCTTTAATGAGAACACTCAGCCAGTGTCATCCGTTTTTCATTCGTTGCATCAAACCAAATGAACTAAAGAAACCAATGGTATGATATTTTTAGATGTTAGATTTAATGTCCCCTTACTTTAACTGAATTATAAGAAAGTCTCTAATTAAGTTTTTTTAAAAAAAACAGTTTTTGGTGTAATGCCGTATAAAAATGAAATACAATAATATTCCAAAAGTTAATTGTACATATAAATTTGACTGCTACTCAAGATATGGTATGTAAGAGATATTATTTTACCAGAGTTGTGTGTGAAATGGTTTAGCAAATAAATTTCCTTTTGTTTTACTCGTGATGAAATCTTTATTTCTAAGCAATTTTTTTAGTTTATGGTTTTTAAGATTTTAAATTTCATGAAACTGTTGACTGAAATAGATATCGAAATTTTGAACTTGGAAATTTATTAGAATGTAACAAAAATTTTGAGTACATTGTTTAATTTATTTTCTTGTTTCTATGTGTCCCATTTTCTTATTGCAGTTTTCAAAATTACATTTTGTCTTTTCAGATGTTCGATAGAGAATTGTGTTGCAAGCAGTTGCGTTATTCTGGCATGATGGAAACTATTCGTATTCGACGCGCAGGCTATCCCATACGGCATACTTTTAAGGAATTTGTTGAAAGATACAGATTTCTTATACCTGGTGTTGGACCTGCTCATAAGACTGATTGTAAGGCTGCCTGTATTAAAATCTGTGCTATTGTTCTTGGGAAAACTGATTATCAGCTTGGAAGAACGAAAGTTTTCCTAAAGGTTTGAACCCTCCTTCATTCATTTATCTTCTCATTTTAAATAGAAATTTTGTTCATAATAGAATGAATGTGATTGCATTTCTTAAAAGTGATAATTCTGTTGATGATATTGAATGCAGTGGTGTAGTCGCAAAATAAGCAGTGCCGGAACGCTCTAACCTGGGTAGCAAAAATCGTGTTGGTTTAAGGACGTTTCCGCAGTTTTTTCTTATTTATTTCTCTTGGGGAAAAAATCAGTGCCTGATCCACTACACCCGTGGTTAAATGCTACAAATATAATCTTTGCACTTTTCTGGAAATATTCTGAAATTAACTTTTATTGCTTGTTAGGGTAAGATACAAATATTACAAAATCTGTTTTAAATAAGGTAGCTCTATGAAAAAATTACAGAATATCAGAGAACTTATGTATATCTATAATATAAAAGGCCAGAAAAATCGGTGACGATCATGTGGTTTGGATATGTGCCAAAGAGATTCAGACCAGACAGTCTGTCTGCAAATTAGCATACACACAGGATACTGTTTTGATTCTGTGTTGATTTAATATCAAATAGGAGTTATACCAGAATTAATTTATTTTCCTAATATAATCTTTCAGCATTTTTGTTTGCTTTTTTTTCTCTGTGTGTTGAGAAACAATGAATCTTTTTGTTAAATTATAGGATCTTCAAAGTATCCAATGGATGTAATTACTCTTTGATAGGAGTTAAGCTGTTTCTCTTCTTTTTTATTTTACGTTGCTTCATCAACGCGGAACTCCATTAATATTAAATAGAAGTTATACTGGAAATGATTTATTTTTCCACTTATCGGAGATCTTTTTGTGGAATTATCAATTATCGGTCGTTTTATTTTTTTTATTTATTCATCCACGCGGAACTCCGCAAGAAGAATTTTGTTACCAGTTGGAAGTTAGTGTCAATTGTTTCATCAGTTTTGTTTTTCATGCTTTTTTTATTTCTTGAGCACTCTGCTATTGTGCATGAGATTTTCTACTACTACTATCGTTAATAAATTTGTGACAATCGGATCTAAGATATTGTTGGCAAGTTGAAAACCCATCTTGGACGGGCACAAATCTTCTAGTTTATAATAATTGGCGATTCAAATTACTTTTTTATTTGTAAAATAAGCAACTAAAAGTGGTTTTAATGTCATATTGTGTATCTCCTTGCAATTAACATTATTTTTATTCATCATTAAAAAAAGGCTTAAATGAGGTTTTAATCTCATATTGTATTTCTCTAAAAACATACTGAAATAAGCAGATAAAAATAAGATAAATAATCAAATTTTCTTTAT
Organism: Araneus ventricosus; assembly: GCA_013235015.1. Taxonomy (NCBI): domain Eukaryota; kingdom Metazoa; phylum Arthropoda; class Arachnida; order Araneae; family Araneidae; genus Araneus; species Araneus ventricosus. Next base: position 86,843 of record BGPR01003192.1, read on the forward strand.
TAAATTACTCTCTGAAAAGATCTTGTATCAACATCTTTATGAAATGGGGATAGAAATTATGCTACAGAATGTAACCTAAAAATCCTCCGTTGATTTCTATATTGTATATTGTTTTCTAGGATGCTCATGATCTATTTTTGGAGCAAGAGCGTGATCGAGTTCTCACTAGAAAGATCTTAATTCTTCAGAAGGCTATCCGAGGATGGTATTACCGCCGGCGGTTCTTGAGAATGCGTTCAAGTGCAATTATAGTTCAAAGATTTTGGCGAGGCTATATACAGAAGCAACATTACAATTTTGTAAGCAACGATTTTTTTTTCATAATAATATCTGTACTTATTCATATATTTTATTTAAGGTGTTATTAAGCGAGATTGCATGACTTAGAAATAAAATTCAACAAGGTGTATTTTTTTTGGCTGAAAAATCTTTAAACATGCCAGTATTTTTGAGTTCATTGCTTTCAAATATTTTATTTAGCTACAGTTCATGTTTTATTTTATATTGTGTGAAATATTTGGCAGGTTTTTAATTATTTTTAACACTTGTTAATTGCTTAAATTATTAATTAAATGTTTTCTGTTCCATTTTATTTTAGATGAAAACAGGATTCCAAAGGCTACAAGCTCTAATCAGATCAAGAATATTATCTCATAGGTTTAAACATCTCAGAGGCCATATTGTTACATTACAGGTATGCAACGGATACATCTTCAGTGAATTTATTGTTTTTATTATATGTAAAATTTCATTCATTTATATTTTGCTCTTAGGCTAGATGCCGTGGATTTTTAGTCAGAAGAGAACACATGAAGAAGCAGTGGGCCATTACAAAAATCCAAGCATTTGTTCGCCGTGTCGTAGCTCAACGTAGATACAAGAAATTAAAAATTCAAGTACGCTTTCTATTCTTTAATTTCTTATTCATAGTGTCCTATGAAATGTAAAACTTGAATTTATTTATTTAATGGTTTGTAGATGTTATACGCAACTCTGTTTCATGGAATCTTTATTTTTAACATTTAATTCTCAGTTTATTCTCCAAACTTAAAATTTGATACAGTTTATTTATTCTTAATTATTTATTTATTTGCTTAGACTTTTCTTCAAATTAATTAGATAGATTGTAATAAACTGTTGTACAAGCATAAAATAAATAACTAATATTTATAAATATTTTAGTTGAAATTGTGTTTATTTACATTTTTGCACTCTTATTAAGTGTCCTATGAAGGAATATGTATGCAAGGAGTATATTACTTTTTCCCTTTTAGGTGCATTGGTATATATACATTCTGAAATTGTAAATTGTTTCATTAATTTTTAGAACCGACATCGTCTAGAAGCTCTCAGAATGCGGGAACAAGAGGAAGCCATACTAAGAAAGCAAATGAATCCAAGGAAAGCCAAAGAAATTGCTGAGCAAAAATACCGAGTAATGTTTCTTTAGTAATTTTTCAAGTGAATAATTTCCAGGTATTCTTTTATATAAAATGGTTATTTTTGTCAACATCTGTGGGTACATAAATTACTTAATGTATTTTCCTTTTTGTGAGTGAATTTTTATTTGTGAAAATAATAAAATACATTTTTTTTTTTATCTAAACCAATGATTTTGTGTTTTTACAATTAAATCTTATTCAAGTAAATTTTGTCTTAAAAATATTTTTAAAAATATACTGAATAATACTTTTTCTAATAATTTCTTTTCTAAAAATACTTCGTTTTAATCTATTATTATTATTCTTAAAGGGAGAAATTTAAACAAGTGGCTGTAAAGATTATATTTTCCGAACCGAATTGTTAATTTTTTTAGATAATTATGAAAACTTGTAGAATTAGGAGAAATTTTGTTGCTTGAGTCGTTTTAATACTAAAAGGAAATGCAGTGTGCTCTGTTATATCTGTATACTAGATTAAGAATTTTTAATCTATTGTATTTAATATATTTAATACTTTTTTGTAAGATGTGATTTTGTTTTTATAGGAAAGACTTCAAGAGCTGGAGCTTCGGTTACACGAAGAAGAGGTTGCTGAAAGGATGAATATTGAACACAAAAAAGCTGTTATTATTGATGCATTTAATCGCCAAGAAGAGCAACTTGATGATTCTAAATTGGTAATTATTAACTGAATGTAAAAATTTTATTATGAATGAAACATTTTTATAAGTAATGAGGAGTAGATTTTGACTATCCCAAGCATTTAAAATTTGATGTTTACTTTTCAGCATATTTTTTATAAATCTCAAAAATTAAAAAATAAAGTTGTATTATTATATTGCAAGTATTTGAGTTGTATTTATTTATGTTTTTTATTTTTCGACGCTAATGAATTTTACATCTCAAATCTATACAGTATGCTAATTGACCAAATACTTGATTCAATCTGTTCTGCTTAAAAGACATAGGAAAAATTTATGTATAACCACCAAATGAATGGAATTCAGTACATTGTTATTGCACCACGTTTTAGGAAAAGTGTACCATAGTGAAAATTTGTCAGGTGTTTGTGTTGTATATTTCATACTTGTTGCTATCTTTATCAATATGAAAAGAAAAATCCTAACTTATTTTTGTGAGAACCATATATATAATTTCAATTACACTTTTTTAAAAAACAAATTATCTTAAAATATTGTATTGCATTTTCATGATCTCATTATTTCCACACAGGTTGATGCTATGTTTGATTTTCTTCCGAGAACTGATTCCAGTAGTGATCAAACAGCACCTACTGCATTTAAAGTAAGTTATAGTTTAATTATTTTATTTTTTGCTTAAACTTTCCCAGAAATTTAATTTCTAGCGTATGCATCATAAAAACGTTTTCACGTTAATTTTAGTTATTGATTGTTTATTTCATTTAAACATAAATTTTTTTTAAAAATTAAATATTCAGCTTTTACTCTTTCTCAATGAACAGAAATAAAGCAATCTATCGAGTTTCTATAACTCTTTCATTTTGATATTAGTTTGTGAACATATTTATGAATATAAAATTTTTATTACTGTTAAAAATTCACTAATTCTGTAACTGCCATTTTCCTGAAAGTTTATGAAGTAAATTTCAGTTATGGAGTGTGGTAAAAAATCTGTTACTATTCTAACAATGTTTTGTACCTTTACGATTATAATTTGTAATCTTGATAAAATTCAAATATTGCATTTTAAATTGGCTATGTCTATGAATAGTATATTTATGTGTAGATGAAAGCTGCGTATGACACATGTTATTTCATAATCGTCTAAAAATTGGAAGTTTGTCTTTCCTTCTTTATAGGCTAATGCACAGTTTTCATCATTAAAAATGATCAGTTCCAAGGGAGCTGTTGAAAATTATTTTATTATGATAATAACTGGTGGCCTTTTTTTATGTTCAGTGTGAACCTTCATTTTTAGATTCTGTAATTATTAAATTAATCTTGCTGAGGAGAAAAGTTATTTTTTCTGGCAAGGTAGTGATTAAATCTTATTGCATGCTTAGCAGATGCCATGCATATTCTGCATTTCAGATGTGTTCTTTTCATTCTGCATAGCATAAAATGTCATCATAAAAAAAATTAATATTTTTTTTTTAATTTTTATGATTTCTGCATTATGTTTGTAAATCATGGATTTTGCATAGCCAAATCTGTTGTTTGATGCATTAAGTTTTACTGTTAGTTTTCTTAAAATTTTCTAAGTTTAAATTGAAGTTTTTTTAATACTTACTTGCCTTTATTGTTTACACTTGGACTTCATGAAATCCTTTGAAGAGATCGTTTGATTAATAAGAGTTTTTATTGTCTAATAGGATTTGGAAAGATCAAGAGAAGCTGCTCTAGAAATATCATCAGAAGCCGAAGGCTCAGTACCTGCACCACCAGTAGATCAAGAAGATCTATCTGAGTATAAATTCCAGAAGTTTGCTGTAACTTACTTTCAAGGAAATGCCACTCATCAATATCAAAGGAAGCCATTAAAACAGCCGTTATTACCATTAACAACACAAGGCGATTGCATGGTTAGCATCCCTCAAATATTTTATCGATTGTTTAAAATTTATGAATAAAATTTTGCATGTGTTTCATTATTTAGTAATTAAGATTAATTTCAGTTGATTTGATTTGCATTGTCATATCTTCACGACTTACTATTCTATGCACTACCTGAAGATTGTTTAAGAGCATTATTACATTGATAGAGCACTGCATATTGCTGAACTTCATTAGTTGTAAATTATATTATTTCCTATATTTAATTATTGCCATTTATTCGTAGTAATTATTTAAATTTATATTAATTTAAATAATTCTAATCAGCAGATTATTAGTTATTTAACTGAATTAAATTTAAATAAAAGTTTTTAAACTTAAGTAGTTGTATTTATTTCGAATTAGTTCTACTTTATCAGTGGTGTAGTCGCAAAACAAGCAGTGTTGGAATGCACTAACCTGAGTGACAAAAATCGATTCGTTTTAAGGAGGTTTTTAATTTTTTCTTGTTTATTTGTCATAAAAAACTGGCTCCACTACACTCCTGTACTTTATTCTTAATACGTTATTAGAAAAGAATAACTAACCTCTGTTTTCTCTTTTTAGGCTGCATTGGCGTTATGGATAACAATACTTCGTTTTATGGGAGATTTGCCTGAACCAAAGTTTCATACTATGGAAAGAGTATGTGATTACTGTCTTTAATTTTATTGCTATTTAATTCCAGAATGTATGAATTATACAATTTTTATCCGAGCAAAATGCCTCAGTAGTATATTTTAAGAATTAAAGCAGTTTTTTTTTAATATTTACTGTTTTTTCATTAGTATCCTGCAAGATAGTGATAAAGCTTTGGATTATTTTTCTAGGATAATACTTCTGTTATGAGTAAAGTAACAGCAACATTAGGTCGCAATTTCATTAAAACCAAAGAATTTCAAGAAGCTCAAATGATGGGAATGGATACTGTAAGTATATTCCTATTAAATGCTTTGGTTTTGATAATTTTTCAATGTACACCTTTTTTTCTGTTATTCTCAATAGTTTGAATTTAAAAAAATGACCTAAAAGAAACTATTAAGATTTTAATTGTAATTTTAAATTCTCATAAACTTTTTTTAGAGCATGAAAACTTTTTTTGATTTAAATTTAAAGGAAATTTTTAAAATCAGCTTTGCAGTTTTGGTGTGGTCCATATTTAAGCTCTGAGTCAGGAAATATGTCTTAGATTATCATATCGTTTTAGCGTTTTAAATTTTGTTTTCACAGGCAATAATTCCAACTGATGGTTACAACAAACAGAAATCACGAAGTATCAGAAATAAGCTGGTTTCTCTTACTCTGAAGAAGAAAAACAAAATTACAGAAGATGTACGCCGACAGTTACAGGAAGAAGAGTTAGCTGCAGACACTTACAGTAGTTGGCTTGAAAGTAGGCCTACATCCAATCTTGAAAAATTGCATTTCATTATTGGACACGGTATTCTTCGAGATGAACTTAGGTAATAAAAATTATAGAGAAAATATGCTTAGCATGTTCACGCCGGCTCTGAAAATTGTGTTTCTTTCCATTGGGCGGCAGCCCTGAGAGCGCTTTACTTTATAAGGCGACACTGAAGAACTTATGCAAACCATCTGATGGGATATCAAAGTCTGAGCCACCGGTGGTACACACCACCCAATGATACATTCAAGTGCGAGCCACCGGTGGTACATACCACCCAATGGTACATTCAAGTGCGAGCCACCGGTGGTACATACCACCCAATGGTACATTCGAGTGCAAGTACCGGTGGTACACACCACCCAATGGTACATTCGAGTGCAAGTACCGGTGGTACACACCACCCAATGGTACATTCAAGTGCGAGCACCGGTGGTACACATCACCCAATGGTACATTCAAGTGTGAGCCACCAGTGGTACACGCCGGCGTGAATATGTTAAATCAGTTTCAACTATGGTTTAAATGCTGTTGATTTCTAATTTTGTAAAAACACATTAATTTTTGTTTTCACTTTTTCCAGGGATGAAATTTATTGCCATATATGTAAACAACTAACAAATAATCCAAATAAAAGTTCTCATGCCCGTGGTTGGATTCTTCTCTCACTGTGTGTTGGCTGTTTTGCTCCATCAGACAAAGTAATCATTCTTCTTTATGTTTGCTAGATACATGCTTATCATTGCTTTTTTTGTGCTAGATAAAATAAATGCATTTTTATTACTTATTAAATGCATTATTTCACTTTTATTTGCATATCGTTTTTAAATTTCATCATTATACTTTTGTGTTTGAAATTAGGAACATGTGTTTTTAAATGTTATCCTTTCATTTTTACATTAACTATGTACAGTTCATCAAAAAAGTATCCAAACACTTCTTATTTCTCATAATGTATACAAGTTGAATTCAAGAAAATTATATAATTGAATTTGGGAGAAAGTCCTCTGTATAGATATGTGAACTGCATTTGCGTAAAGGGTCATCTACATATTTATATTTGACTCATCTTCAAATTTTTCATTGGTAATCCCCATTTTTTAATCTTTTAAATAATTCTACATAATAAAAAATCCCCAGATATAAAATTTGAGGTAAATCGGTTCAAAATAACCGGAGATATACACAAGAAAAACGATTAAGGAGCTCTTTCAATTTATAAAAGCGTAAAAAATAGGTAACTCTTTTAGAACTTTCATTTAAACTGTTAATAGGGTAATATTCTCGACGAATATTTGGCGTTTTTTAAAGTTTACTTTTAGGGGCAAAGAAACATTATTAAATAAGAATTCGAGGTGCATGATTTCATATGGATGTTTATTTAAGAAAAATTAAAACACAACGAAAATTTTTTGCATAATTTTTTTATACATAAAAAAGCAGTTAAACAATGCAAATTTTTATATGCATAAATATATTAGTCATTAAATATTTACATTTTAATAAGAAGTATAGGTATCATTTCTGTCAATGTCCTGTTGCATGGTATGGAATCAATGAGATTGCTGACAAGATCTCAATCTTTTATTTACTTTCTTATCCATAATGAAACCGTGAATGTATTGATTTTAAGCTACCAACTTATTTGTCTGTACGAAAAACCGGATTGATAAAGATCGATTATTTGGCCTTTCATTACATTAATTATTTTACTAATATGCCAAAAGAATTAGATAAATTTTCTTCTTAATTTCAGCGATTAATATTTAAAAAAACAATCTGAAAAAGAAAAGAAAAAATGTGTAGCTGAGAAATATGAAAGAAAGATGCTTTATTTTCTGACATATTCTTCTATAAACTAACCATAAATAGTGTAATGTTGCTGAACGATACCAAACGATTTTCCACCGAAAAACAGTTTCCACCAAACGATATTTAAATCATTTGTAAGAATTGTTTAGTTTTAATTTTTTATACTTAATCGCTTTCTACCAGTAATAGACTTAAATTAAAATAATTAATTTATCACAACCATTTTAAACTTTTGTTTTATTTTTTTAAAGGCATTTTGTCCAAGTCTAATGACACTGCATTATCCACACAAAAGGAGTTACTATTTTATTTCAATGAATAATGTTTTATTCATTTATACATTTAATAATAAATAAATTCGTGTTTTAAATAAAATTTTGTTTCTTTACATTTTTATGAATGAAAGTTATTACAAAATATTTCTACAACCAGAAACTGCTTTCATTTTTAATTTTAGTGGTCGCTGGAAATGTAAGAGGAATAGAATCTATTACATGTATCGATTTTTCTTTTCGTTTGTTATTCAACTTAACACTCTTAAAAAAAAAATTTTTTTTTCTTAATTTAAAGTAAAATCGAAAGACATGCTTTGTTTCCCGTTTGATTTCAGAGACTTTTTCCCTCTGCCCATCTTTTGTAAAGTTGAGATGCCCCCTTAAGAAAGCGGAAAGCATGCTGTTCTGAACGCTTTTGGTTATTTCTTCATATCTTAAAAATTACTTGACGGAAATGAAAATTTTGAGCAGTGAGGTTTTAGGTCATGCTCCTTCGATTGGCATCAAAATTTTTTTGTGTTTCTTTCTATTCAAAAATGTTTAATTTAAAAATTATAAAATATATTTTCATTTTTTAAAAAAATTCATAACTTTTTTTCTGTATTATTAAGTATTTTAATATTAAAAACGAATTATTGTTAAATATTTATTATATTTTGAAATATATTGAAAAGACGGGACTGGAAATTTAAAACAGGGGTGATTGTGTTCCGGTATTATACCAGAAATCCGGTATTTTCTTCATCCCTAATTCCGGAATTTCGGTATTTTCTGATAAATTTATTTTTTCAAACTTAAGAGTTCCAAAGACTCAAACTGCTACGGATTCTCCGTAGTTTCTATGCAATTTCGGCTTCTACTACGGTCTACAAAAATTATGATCCATGCCAGGAAAAAAAATTAGGTTTAGTGGCAATTTTTTTTCATATATTCTTGTTGTTTATTTTGGATTATGCTGAGTCAATCCAGAGGACTACCTCACTTAAGAATGGTCGCATAAGAATTATATATTCATTAATACTATTCACATAAAATGTTATTGTATTTTTAATATTGTATGTTATTAATTTTGATGGTTTCTTTTCATGTGTCTCATAGAATGTTATTGAAAACTCTTGAACTAAGACAAAATAAATTAAATCAATTTCTTATGTGAAAAAAGCATATTAAAAATTGCATGCAAAAGTTGAATCTGCGCCGTAATGAATGAGTACATATCCGTTCCCTGCACATAATTTTCCTGCTAAAATTTTCAGGTATTTTTTCATGAAGCCACAATCACCCCTGTTAACATTAGGAATCCAAAATTTCAATTGTTCATATCTGGTCAACCGTTTACTCAAAATTACAAAATGTTATATGTATTCGAGCTAATTTCATCTGGAGAAGCTGGATATGTATTCTAAATTGGGTGTTGCCCTTTGAAAAAATTGAGTTCGTAGAAATCTAAATATGAAGACGACCCCTTTCGCAAAAAAATATTATATACACTTATAGAGGACGCATTTCTGTGCCCACAGGCATTTACAGTTTTATTGTCTTATAATTAGTATTGGAATAAAGAGCAGTGTTTGGATACTTTTTTGACGGACTGTACTTTATACTTATATAAATGTTTATTTCTTTTGCATAGTTCGTGAAATATTTATTGAACTTTATCCGAGAAGGACCTCCGGGTTATGCACCTTACTGTGAAGATCGTTTAAGAAGAACTTTCATGAATGGCACTAGAGGACAACCTCCATCCTGGTTAGAATTGCAGGCTACGAAATCCAAAAAGCCTCTAATGCTGCCAATTACATTTATGGATGGCAATACTAAAACGTTATTGGCTGATTCTGCTACTACTGCTAGGGAACTGTGTGCTCAGTTGGCAGAAAAAATTGGTTTGAAAGACCAGTTTGGCTTTTCCTTGTATATTGCTTTGTTTGATAAAGTAAGTTTATTGTTTTTTTCCTTTTTACCCAATCTTTTTCATTGTTTCATTTGTAATTGATGTTTTAAGTATACTGTAAAAGCAGTTTGGACAGTGTAATTTCCATAATTCTTTCACATAGATTACACATGCTTATGCCTGATCTCCGAACATAAAAAATTGGAAATTAAGTATTAATTGGCAATTATATAAGTATGTTGGTGGCTCTTCGGGTTAATGCTTCATTATAAAATTTGAATCCCTGGCTGCATAACTGAAAATGTCTTAAAAGGAGGATTCTCTTACAAGATGCATTCTGTAAAAATTGTGCTGATGAATTGCTTTTACAATTTCTGATGCATTTTGTATTCAAATTAATAAAGTTAATTTGTTCTTTTTTAGCCCTTAAATTAAAAATAGTTTAAATTTTTAGTTATCCAATAAAAATGTGCTAGTTTTTCATACAAAAATTTTTAGTAATAGGGCTTTAAAAAATTTCCTCTTTAGCGGTTATATTTCAATGAATTCGGCGTCAGCATTTCATTTGAGATCGTGACCAACAAAAAGAATTTTTTGTTGAGCAAACCAAATTTTATGATTGCTTTCCAACTTTCTCAGAAGTATGTTTTTCCTATGTTAAGTGCTTGCTTTGTGTAATCGAACTATGTGGTTTCTATCGTGAATAATTTATTTGCACTCTATTTGTGTGTATTTATTCATTTCGTAGACTTAACTTGTGTAGTAATTGTTGTCTTGCATATTCTCAGAATGCATGCATTTTGATAACTGTTATGGTAATTAAAATGTATTACAATAATTGTCTAAAGAACTCCTGCTTAATCGTATCACAACTTTGTTTATTATGATCGCTTGATAGTTCATAAATACATGCTGTTATAAGGTTCTGTTATTGAAAGGTGTGACTGTGGAGTGATAAGAAGTCTGACATAGCTGTTGCTCATATGCGTAGATGTCTGGAACTAACATTTAAATTGAATATTAGGGCAACATTCTTTTTATAAATTCTCTTTCAATTTTGTAAGAAAAGTTGTGAAATAGTGCAATTAAGTTCAAAGTCAAAATAATATTTGCCCTTCTGTGATATTAATACTCATAATAAATGAATTACAAAAAAATTTTCGCTACATGAGAAATGATTCAAAATTAAAGGAAAGAGATTGAATGCTAAAACGGTTTTTAACCCTTTCAAAGACTGATTTTAAAAAATTGCATCGATTTGAGTGTACTTATATGCACTGTCAGTTTTCAAAGGGTTAAAGTCTATACTTTGTTAGAAATATAATCAAAACCTTAATCGTAATCGTTTTTTCCTTTTTGTATATTGTGCTCTGGCAACGCTTCTCGTTGTTGTTATCTGATCTTTGTGACTTCTTGTGTGCTATGTGCCGGCTGTGTGCCAACTATCTATTCTTTTAACTTCATATGCATATACTCAAGCATCTAATAAATAGTTATTTCATCTGCACAGTGTTCTTAGTGAATACTTTTAATACTTAGATAAATTAACTTGAAATTTTGAGAAATAAATGCAACAAAGGCACCAGCATATAACTCAGGCAACAACATCAGGAAATAACTTTTCCTCTTTTTACTTATGAAGATAATATACCTTTTGAATTTTCTTATAAAAAATAAGAGAAGAATACTTTATATTATGTATATTTCAAGTAGGAAATATTCCTTCATTTAATGTTAAGGAAATAATGTATCTTGTAGCTTTCTAGAGCATTTTAAATTAGCATATTCTTCAAAATTGCTTATGTGGTAACTTTTTTTCTTCCAGTGTAATATCTATTTACCTAATAAGAATTCTATGTCTATGCATTTGAGCATCCTAACCAAAATTTCAGGAAAGGAATTCACAGACAATAGCTGTGTTAAAATGAAGATATTAAAAGAGGCATTTTAAATAAAAATACAAACTAATAGAAACAATTTGTTTTGTATTAATTAATGTGGAATAAAATATTTATGTAACATATTATGTTTATTGATCTTAACAATGCTTTAAAATACAAATCTTTATTGCACAGGTTTCTTCTTTGGGAAGTGGAGGAGAGCACGTCATGGATGCAATATCTCAGTGTGAACAGTATGCTAAAGAGCAAGGTGCTCAAGAACGAAATGCGCCTTGGCGCCTGTTTTTCCGAAAAGAAATATTTGCACCTTGGCATGATCCTACGGAAGATCCTGTGGCAACAAACCTAATATTCCAGCAAGTCGTTAGAGGAGTAAAATTTGGAGAGTATAGATGTGATAAGGTAACTTTTAAAAATATTCTCGTATATAAGTTTCTTTATAAAATCTTTGAAACTATAACTGTACCAATAAAACAATATTTTTTTCTGGTACTGTACATTTCTTTTTCTTTGAGTGAATGTAAAATTGCTTAGTACTGAGCAATACATACATTATGAATTTCTACATCTGTTTCTTTTTGTGATCTTCTGTGCCAGGAAGCAATATAACAAACAGAAACAATTTGAATATGTGTGAACGAAATATTTGTTTACTCAATACAGAGTCTGGAATTACTGGTCATAATTTTTAGGAAGAAGCTGTTAGTCTGAAATTTCTTAAATTCCAAGAATTTATATACAGAGAATAAGAATATCTACTGAGATAAAAGGGTTACATTAAAAAGTTACGGTTAAAAGTTTGACATTTAATTATATATTCTAAGCCGTTTTTGTAAAAGCCGTGAAAGTATTAGTATGAGTTTTATTTTTTTCCCCTGCTTTTCTGACATTTGTCTGTTTTTTAAAGTGTATACAAGATCCTTATAGCAGCATTAGTTGTTTGAATTACTATAGCTTATACTGAAATAATTTAATTCCATTCGGCTTTTGCATCTTGCAAAACAATGCAGGTCTGATAAATTTTAGGTTTTTGACCCTATAGAAAAAATTTTTAATGCTTAAAACGACGATATGCTGGACTTTTTATGAGAAACTGATGCTGGATATAAATATTCTACTCTTGGTTTTCTTAATGTTGTGTTAAGTTACAATATTATCTACTTGAAATTTCTTGCCAAATTATCATTTTATGAAATTGTACAGTCAGATGGCAAATAGATTATATTGTAGAAAACCTGTTCCTGAAAACCCCCGATTCATTTTATGCTATTTAAAATCTAAAAATTTGAGTTTTATATAAAAAAAACATTGGCAAACCAATCATTCATAATTTTTTGATATGCAATTGCTTTTAAGATGACGCCTAATTGGAGATGTAGGTAGATATTGAATGTCCGTTTGATTCTTGTTCTCAGTTGTGTATTTCATTGGCAAAATTGATCTATCTAGAGGAAATATGAATAGTTTTTATAAAATTTCCACATGTAGTTTGTATGAAATCCGTAATCACAGTAGAAATTATAATCCTAATAAATGAATATTATTAAATACTGTGAAGATTTATGAGATACAAATCAATACATTTTGTCAACTTTTATTAGATAAATATTTTATGATTAGTAATTTTTTATGTAAAATTTAAAGTACCATTTTACAGGAGGAAGACTTGGCCATGATTGCAGCTCAACAATATTATATTGAACATGGTTTAGATTTAAGTATGGACAGGCTAATGGCATTATTGCCTAACTATATACCAGATTATTGTTTGCAAAGTGGTGACAAAAGCTTGGAAAGGTGGGCTAGCCTCGTTATTACTGCTTGTAAAAAGGTTCGTATTCGGCATTATTTTTCTTTTAGTCATTAAATACAGGGTTAGCAAGAAATAAGTTTCCCTCTTCAGAGGGCTCTAGAATGCGTTCTATTGGTCCAAATGAGATGAAATTTGAACTACAGATAATTCAAATGTTGTGCTTGACATTTATTAAAGAAAAAAAAATATTAGTACCAATATTCATCAATAGATGGCGCTATAACACAAATGATATTTATTTGCGTATATGGAAAATGTGAAACATCATTTGCGTTACAGCGCATGACTATTAGCATTATTCTTTGGATAAAAAGGCAGATTCTGCGCGAGCATGAGTTACTTCTCAGCACGTCATGCCGACGTTGCAAGAAAAAGCACTACTGGTAAAATTGTTCTACCTGAACCAGCAGAACTTCGTTGCAGCTGTAAAAGAATTCCGTTGTATGAAGCAGATACGAAGAGGTCCAATGTCTCCATGTGCCTTACGCAAGATGATGCAGAAATTTGAAACAACTGCAACTTGGCATTCTTCCAGGTAGAGGACGAAAGCAAATCCCATCTTCTAGCGTCGAAGATGTAGTTACCGCTGTCGTTGAAGCCAGCAGTCAGTCGCCGCATGGTAGTGTGAGTGTGCTAGTTTCCTGTGTATTGGATATGCCGTATTTTCCACTGTACGAATAATCTTACTGAGGATTTCGAATTTTTATCCCTACAAAATCGAGCCTGTGCACCTATTGCAGGACGGGGACTCGGAGGTTTGTACAACTTTTGCACTTGAGCTCCTTGCTCGAATGGTGGTTGACATTACTTGGCCATGGAACATTCTGTAAAGTGTTGAAGACCACTTTTACCTCAATGGGCACGTTAACACCCACAATCGTCAAATTTGGGCAGCGGAAAACTCTCACTCTATCCAGTTACAACCCTTGCATCCTGACAAAGTTACAATATGGTGTAGTTTTACGGCTACCTTTATCATTAGACCGTATTTTTTTGAAGAGATAACTGCAAATGGAATCCAAACCTGTTCCTTCACAGGACAACGGTACCATGATATTCTGAGGGATTTTGTAATCCCACAACTTCATCAGTGTGGATGCCTTCAGGACATGATTTTCATGCAAGATGGTGCACCTCCTCACATTGATCGTCGTATAGAGCAATTGCTAAGATCGCATTTTACAGGTGCATGGGTGATTAGCCATCATTTTCCATCAGCATGGCCTCCTTGTTCACCGGATATCACCCCCTGTGACTTTTGGTTGTGGGGTTTCCTGAAGGACAATATCTACCGTAAAAGGCCAGCATCTCTGCCAGATCTGAAAGACAGCACTATAATAGTAATATTCCGGAAGACTCGCTCCGTTCAGCTTTGGAAAATATGGTTCTGCGATTAGAGTACATTGTTGAACATGAAGGGGACATATTGAACAGTTTTAATGCTACTTTTTTATATTATTTAACATTTATAAAGCATATTAAATATTTTTCTGTGTATTACAGCGCCACCTATCCGCAGTTTTTGTACTAATATTTTTCTTTAATAAATGTCAAGCACATCATTTGAATTATCTGTAGTTCAAATTTTATCTCATTTGGACCAATAGAACGCATTTTAGAGCCCTCTCAAGTGGGAAACTTATTTCTTGCTAACCCTGTATGTTTCTGAAACACTTTTATTGTTTGGGCATTTTAAATTTCTCTTAAATAAGAGCTAATGTACCATATCAATATGCATTTATATTTGCTATTTCTTAAGATTACATTTTATTTCCCTCATATTTTTTTCATTATTCCCCTCTTTTTTTTAAATAATAAAAAGTGAAATAAATATTTTTATTCCTTATTTTTCTACATTACTTTCTTTTTCATTAACTTTTTATTTAATGATTTAAAAAAAAAATCCGATAACATCTTTTTTTTACAAACTTTATTTTGTTAAATGCATTATACAGGGTGATTAAAAAAACATGGCCAAAATTTAAGGGTAGGTTAGGCATACAATAAGCATCCAAAATCACGCAAACACCATCTGGAGGCAGCAGATGTAATGGTTTATGTCTTAATTCATGATATACTAGATACATCATACATATCTTTCAAAAGAAATGTCGATTCAATAAGATAATGGCTGATGGAGGGGGTGGGGAATGGAATTTTCAAAATATTTTAAAAATTGAAATATGAAAGAGTTCCACTTTTAAATTTATGTTTCCATTTGTTAATGTCTGTTAATTTTACTCCCTTTTTTGCTTTTTTTTTTCAGAGCTATTATTACAGAGATCGAGTACCTATTCCTAGAGTCAAAGAAGATGTTGTTGATTATGCTAAATTCAAATGGCCTTTACTGTTTTCAAGATTTTATGAAGCACTAAGATCTGCTGGGCCTCATCTTCCGAAAAATGATGTTATACTTGCAATAAATTGGACTGGTGTGTATGTTGTGGATGATCAAGAACAAGTACTGTTGGAGCTTTCTTTCCCAGAAATTACTTCAATTATTAGTCAAAAGTATGTTGGGTGTATTTTTTATTATTATTATTTACTATTAACGGATTTACTCTTGACCTATAAACTCATTTTTTTATGTTCAGTTTTTGGCAAATTTTAGAAGTAACTGTTGGTTCACAAATGTACAAATTAAATGCTGCTTATTTTCATTGGTTTATTTTTAAATAAAAACAATACAGTCTCTAAGCAACATGGAAATTATTATTAAGAAACCTGGGAACATTTCTTTACAGACATTTGTGTTTCAATGGGTATAACTCAGACAAATAGAGGTGGTTATGCTCAGTTTTATCCACTTTGACAATTGCAGTGTCTTAATTTTTCTTTCTGAGCATAGTAAAATTTATTATTTTTATTTTCAAGCTTTTTTTATAGGAAAAAATAAGCAATACTGTTTCAGGAGGTTTTATTAGAGTTTAAGGTCCAGGACCAATTCCCCCCTTGACAGATGTCTAGTTATGGCATTGAACAGCTAGATAAAAAATTATTTTAACATTTGTGCTTATGTTTATGTTTTCATATATGAAGAATGTCAGAAAATTCTACATAATTTTTATCCGTTTTGAAATTGACAATTTACATTTTAAGAACATGGAGTACAAAAAGTAAATGCTGTTAGAAAATAATAATTCTATCTTGTATTCAGCGTTCTGTTGTCTCACAACCTAATCAGGTAGATGTTAAAGTTTATCTTTTTTTCTTACCATTTCAGTAACTTATTTTTCAGAAGCACGAAACTGAAGCATATGTTATAATTTTTTAAATTCTTTTTTATGAAGCTAATATTTGTGTGCATGTGTGTTATTTTAGAGGAACCCGTCCATTTCTTCAGAGCTTCTGCATAAGCACGGTACGTGGCGAAGAATTCACATTTCAGTCACCTAACTCTGATGATATTAGAGAACTAGTTGAATTCTTTTTAGAAGGCTTAAAAAAGAGAGCCAGATATGTGATAGGTCTTCAAGATTACAAAGGTATGTTTCTTTAAAATTGATTGATTTTAAAGAGCTTTTTATGCATTTATCATTCTTCAAAATAGTAAGAGTGCTTATAAAACATTTTTATTACAAGACCATTTTTCAGGAGCTATTTTTTTGGTGCTTTATCATTTTAAACAATTAAATTCTCATCATTAATTTTCCTCAGTGAATTTTTAATAATAAAAGTAATACTTCACAATGTGCTTTTTTCACCTCTAAAATACTGTATGCCACATGATTTATGCATATATGACTGGTGTATTCCAGTTAAAGAATATTAGACTATCTTATGGAGATTATAATGCATTTCTCTTTGTAAATAGAAGTTTTTATTATTCTTTTAAACTGGGCTCTTCTTCTGCGAGCCTTTCAAATAATTTTGTAAATATAACAACTTGATGATCTGTTTGTTAATCTAGGTGACAACCCATCCTTTTTAAGCTTCACTCAAGGGGACTTGATTTTGCTCGATGAAGGCTATTCTGGTGAAGGTGTTGCTGCAAATAATTGGGCAGCTGGACGAAATGAAAGAAGTGGAGAAAGAGGCGATTTTCCATCAGAATTTGTATATGTATTGCCTGCTTTAGTGAAGCCACCTAATAACATATTAGCCTTGTTTTCTCATGATGGAAGTGAACAAGGAAAGAGATTGTTTATACATGGCCCCAAAAATGGACCTGAACCAGTTGATAAACCGCATACTTTAGAAGAATATGCTATCGATCATTTCAGGTATGGAAGTGTTATATTATTTGATTAAAAATAGTTTTCATTTGTTTTGTCTAAAGTGCAAGATCATTTGTATGCATTCCCTCAGCCATTAGTTCTACTTTATTTATTTTCCTTGATGTTTCAATTTAAAATAATAATTATATTTTTGTAGGCTGCCACCAAAACGAACTATACCCCGAACTCTAACATTATCTTCAGCTAGGAAAAGAGATACAGATCAGCTATGGCGTCATTCTAGGGAACCAATAAAACAGCCATTGCTGAAGAAATTACTTAATAAAGAAGAACTATGTCAAGAAGCCTGTTTTGCATTTAATGATATCCTTTAAAATTTCTTCTTGCTGTTTCAAGATGTTTTTTAAAGCAACTAATAAGCTTAATTACTCTTAACTGCTTTATTAGTGTATGAACTCTATATCTGTAATGATTTTTTGATTCAATAATCTTTCCTGTGCTGTCTGATAAATCTGAACTAAAAAACTGAATATTTTTAAGCTGACAATACTGATTGTGTGCGTAATTATTATGATGTGATATTTTCTTAAATGAAAGTATTGAAAGTGCTTTATTGGTATTCTTCATATTCACATTCTTCACAGTTGTGTATTGATTCGTTATTTTGAATCGCCAACTTCCTAATATTCGTGTGGCATGGGAAATAGAAGAGATGGATGCTCAATCAGGTGCTTTCGTCTTCATTTGACACTATTTCAGAATTTTAAGGCCTACCTCAAAGTAACATTCTTGTAGCTTTAGAACAGAATTTAAGGGCCATGATGACCTTGTGGCAGAGTTTCGGCTTTAGGACCATTAGATCGCAGGTTCTGGACTCAATTCCATGAAAGATTCACTGTTTATTTGGGCCTGAAGCACATTAAATCTATCATGGGTCAAATGTCCTTCCACTCTCACATTGCAGAAGTTTGGAGAAAGGGGTGCTGGCTCAGGTGTCTCCTCGTCATCTGATCATGGTTCAAAATTATGAGGTCCATTCCAAAATAAGCTTAGTGTGTAGTTTCAAAACAGGGCATTAATCTGATTATAGTAAAATTGAACAGAATGCAAATCTAACAAAATATATATATATATATAAATTTGCAACTTTTCCTTCATCTAAAATGCAACAATAACTAAAATAGAAAGAAATCATTTATAGACGCTGTTTTGATGAATGTAAAGATTAGTTTATAAGCGATTTTTCAACTTATTTTAATGGTTTTTGAAGAATTATACTGTGACTAGTTTAAAACAAATTCCTTAAATTCAAGAATTATTTCATATTTTGTTTGCTACCTTAATTCTTGTACCTTTGTTAAAGTATATGGGTGACCTTCCTTCAAGGCGGACACGAACCGGCAATGAATTGACTGATCAGATATATGATGGACCATTAAAACATGTAAGTTGTGATTAATGCATCTGAAAGTTCTCTTTTACCGTTATAGAATGTTCTTTGATTTCATACTATTCTTTTAAACTGCAGAAGGAAAGTTTTATCTTCATTCTAAAAAATAAAAATATTTTTAAAAAATTCTTAGTGTGTATTTACTAGGCAAAGCTATTAAATTCTTTTTGTCAAATAATGAAATACACATTTTTTATAATTATGTTTATAGAATTTCCATGCACTACCTTTCAAGTGTATTTTTATAAGTTGATTTTTTTTGTAGGAAATCTTACGGGATGAAATCTACTGTCAAATTATGAAGCAACTTACTGATAACAAAAACAGGTAAGAAGAAATCTTTAAAAAACAGATTGATAAAATTATTTACTATATATAAAACTGCAAATAATGCTTTCGTTTATTATTTTATTAATAAAATAAATTATCAGTGTGTATACTTATCTTTTCATGTTTTCAATATTAGACTGAGTGAAGAAAGAGGTTGGGAGCTAATGTGGTTAGCCACTGGACTCTTTGCACCAAGTCAAATTCTCTTGAAAGAATTGACAGCCTTTTTAAGAACTAGACGTCATCCAATTGCAGTTGATTCACTTCAGCGTTTGCAGAAAACTTTAAGGTAATTTCTCATTTTGTTTAGGCACTGGCATTGAATTTGTGTCATCGTTTTCATTTTAAAGACAAAATAATGTATTATGTAACATAAAACTTTCTTGAAAGAATTGACAGCCTTTATACTAGCTTTTTAAGAACTAGACGTCATCCAATTGTATTCATGGTTGTAGATAAGAATAAAGTTGATGATAAATTCTTATTTGATTCTGTTATCTTAAACTGATTGTTCCTTTTTTAAATCTTTGCATTTTCAAATTTCAAAAAAACTATTGTTTATTTTAAATCAAAACAAGAACAAATTTTCAAACATTCTGCTTCATAAAACATGGGAGATATTGATTTGAATAAATGATTTTCTTTTCAGGACAGGCCAACGGAAATATCCACCACATTTAGTTGAAGTAGAAGCTATACAACACAAGACAACTCAAATATTTCATAAAGTATATTTCCCTGATGATACTGATGAAGTAAGTTTACCCATTTTTACGCTGTAATTTTTCAATTCTAGATTTTCTGAATTCTCTTTAAAATTAAGATTTGTATTTAAGATTTCAGACTTATCTAAAAAGCTACTCAAACTGTTTTTTAGGCTTTTGAAGTCGATTCAAGTACTCGTGCTAAGGATTTTTGTCAAAATATATCTCAAAGACTGAATTTAAGATCTGCAGAAGGTTTTAGCTTATTTGTCAAAATTGCTGATAAAGGTTTGTTTATAAATCTTTTTGGAAGTTCTCTTATTTCCTTTTTTTTGTAGATGATTTAAATTTATACTTTTCTGAAACATTTTTTTCTGTAGTTATCAGTGTTCCTGAAGGAGATTTCTTTTTTGATTTTGTTCGCCATCTAACAGATTGGATAAGGAAAGCAAGACCTACCCGCGATGGTACGTCCTTCCATGATTTTCAGTGACTTTCACAGCATTGCATATTAATGAATTTAAAGGATTGAAATGTATTTGTTTTGTAATAACTTATTTTTAGACCCTCGGAATGTTATGTATGTAGAATTTTAGACTTCAGTTAATCTAATTTTCTTGTTTTGCTATGCAAATATTGAAAAGGAGATGGATTAATTGTCTTTGTTGTATAGCATGATCATTTTACTTGTAACAATCTTTTCTTAATTCAAACATAGTCAAAAAAATTTTTTAACTAACTTTGTCAGCCTTAACAATTCAGCATTTCTGATCATTTAGCAAACTTGCTACTAATATTTCATTTTGACATATTGTAATGCCAAACACAAATCTCTAATCAACTCACAAGATGAAGTTACCCAGTTTCTTTTTGAGTGTAGTAATTTTTTTGAATTTAATATTTAAAAAATTACTACAGGAAAAAAAGTTATTTATCATTGAATGCATTAATTTATTTTTAGGCTCAATACCTCAGTTTACCTACCAAGTATTCTTCATGAAGAAGTTGTGGACTAATACAGTGCCTGGAAAAGATAGAAATGCTGACATTATTTTCCATTATCATCAGGTAATTTATTTATCATGTTTATGAAATTTTTGATTCCTGTTTTAAATTTCTATGTGGTAAATAGCTCCTTTAATTATGCGAAGCATTATTTGCTATATTCAAAATGAGATTTTAACTGAATGAACTTCGGATTGAAAGAAATGTCATTTTCATAGGAGCTTCCTAAATTGTTAAGAGGGTATCACAAATGTAGCAAAGAAGAAGCTGCTCGATTGGCTGCACTCATATATCGTGTTCGATATGGAGAAAGTAAAGTAGAACTTCAAAGCATACCGTAAGTTTCTTTTGTTTATTTGGCAGTATTTATTTCAAAAATCATGTAATTTTGAAAAGTTTGGCCTTTATTTACAATCCAATTGTTGTAAAACAAAATATCAGACTACATGATACACTGTGAGAAATACGATTAAAATTTTGTAATTAAATGCTAACAATTCAGCAACTTCCTAAACATAAATAAATTTACTTCAAAAATGTGTTTGATTTATTCCTCAGGGATGAGATTCTTCCGCTTTTTTGCGTATTTCCGCTTTTTTGTTATTTTGGAGAAATTTCGCTTTTTTTTCTTCTTTTAAATTATAATTTATAAAGAGCTTACTTTACACAAAAGCACTAAGTGTGTAAAAAGTACTTTACACCATTGCATAAAGCAAAATAAATTATTTGTCTTTATTTTTATTTATTTTTTGAGCTAACTCTTATCAAAAGGCTATTAAATATAATTCTTCTCTGACTTCTGTTGGGTGAATGTTGCATCTCAGTGATGTGCTGGTGGTAAATATGTTTTAATGTTTAATTTTGTATTTTCCGATGCCCCTGATGATGTGTTACACTTGTTTGTCAACTTTTAATGTGAATGATTTAATAATAATTTGATATTTTTCTTATTTATACATACTGAATTATAAATAATTAAGTTGTTAATTATTATAGTGTAATATTTTCATCATGTTGCGTGTTCTGGTGTTTTACTTCGTAAAACATCTTTCGCGTATAAATTATGGTACAAATGTTTTGCTCGCGTATGATTTCAGTCTTTTTGATTCTTTGCCAATCTCATCCCTGATTCCTGTATTAATATCCAGTTGTTAATATTATTCAGTGCTATAATGCTTCCAATTTTGTAACTTAAATTTTATTTGAAAAGAAATGTTCCTTAAACTGTTAAATTATCGCTCAATAACTGGTGAATAATGTTTATAATATAGGAAGAAGAAAAATTAGTAATACTTAATAAATTGATAATTCAGTAATATTTTCAATTCTTGTGAAATACAAATGCCGATCACTTGCATTTATTTCTAAGTTCTGAAGCTAATACGGCATCGTATTAGCAAGGTATTTGACTAATTTAAGAACTTTAGCTTATTAGGGATTTTTAATTAAATTTTTAAACATAAATATATGATTATGTTGAATTTAATCCAAGAACCTTGAGAGTTATGTTTATGAACAATAAAATTTGTTTTTATTTCTTAATTTATGGCTGTCTAATTATAATTTGATTTATCAGCAGCAGTTCTGTAAAATTACTTTTGGTAATTATGGGATGTTTTTGTTACCCCATATATTCTTTAATAGCAACTATGATATTGATTGTGTTTTGATGCTGCTGATAATGTAAGGATTTTTTTTTTTTAATTTTTGTTTCTCTATTTTCAGAAACATGCTGAGGGAAATGATTCCTGCAGATTTACTTAAAGCTCAAAATGCAAATGACTGGAAACGGGTATGGCATTATTTGTCTTTTCAGAAGTGTTTCTTTTGGTTGCATATTTTTTAATGTCTTTCTTCACTCTGGGCATTTCTGTTTTGAGATCATATTGTCTTTCTTAATTTTCTGTTTTTGTTTCATTTTCTTTTTAATTACATGCACCAGTATTTCTCAGCTTGAAGGGTACAGTTTATTCTTTTGAAGGGAACAGTTTATTCTTTATGACCGTTTATCTCATTTTTTTATAACTTCATTTAATGTTTTTGTGTGTATGATCCAACATTTTGAAATAATATAATGCACTTAATTGAAAAGTACACAAAACATTTTTAAATACAGCATTTTTTTTTTAAAAAAACCTGAATATTGCCCTAATGTATATTATTATGTGTCTTTTCTTAATTTATATAGTTAGTATGCATTTGCAGTGAAATCTCTGTTTTATGATATAATAGCATCTAAGTGTGATATTTAATTTTTCCCCTTTCATTCAGGCAATTGTTGCTGCCTATAACCAAGATGCTGGTATGAGTCCAGAAGAAAGTAAAATAAATTTCTTGAAAGTAATTTACAAGTGGCCAACATTTGGTTCTGCTTTCTTTGAAGTAAAGGTATGAATGTTAACCAGAGTAGTTTTATTTATATTTCTATTTGCAGTATTTTTATTTATTTTTATGAGCTTTTATTCAACTTGAGTGTCTTGTCTACAAAACTTGAGATCGATTTCTTACTTTACTTTCAATCGAGCTACAGCTTTGAAATTTAAAACAGTGGTAGGTTTTCAGAGACAATACAATATTATGCAAAAAAAAATTTCAATCTATACCTATTTTAAACCTAACAAAATGATGTTAAAATTTTATCCCTATATTTGGGCGATAAAGTTTGGAAGGTAGTAACCTGATGTCATGTAGGGTTGTAACAACACCACTAGATGACACACAATAGAAGGGGACGCAGCCTGTGAATCATCCCCATTTCGGAGAGGCTTGAGATTCAAAGGTCAGATCGCGAAAGTGAGTCTTGTTTCGTCTCTCGGTCTGTGTCGCGCTTTTTTCAAATTCGTAATATGTAATACTAGCAGTATGCGCACGGCATTGCCCGTGGAATCAGGAATTCAACAAAATGAAAAAAAACTCCCACAATGACATGAAAAAGTTCTGAAAACAAAGCAAAAGATACACAATATTGATTTTCCCATTTATTTTCCTTCGCAATAATGACATTTCAACTGTAGAAAAACAATACAGAGTACGTTAATCTGAAACAATATTAAAAAAATTGCAACTTGAAAATGATTATTATGCTGCAAGTAAAATATGCGAGACTTAAACACGTTAAGACACTGCAGAACGCACGGCGTTGCCTGTCGAATTAGGACTTCAACAAAATGGAAAAAAAAGGAAAAAAAAAAAAAAAATGGCCAAAATGACATGAAAAAGTTTTGAAAATAAAATCAAAACAGAAGATACTGCATTATTGATTTTCTTGCTTATTTTTTTTCGCACTACAGTACAGAGTATGTTAATCCAAAACAATATTACAAAATTGGAACGTGAAAATGATTATTATACAGCAACCAAAATATAAAATCGAATTCGAAAATAATAATCGAAGTCATTCATTCAGTTGAAGGTTGTGACGTATCCTATGCTCTGCACTGTCAGACAATCAAAATTGCCAGCAACGTTCCGAAGAAGTGCCGTGCAAGGAAACTCGCTAGAGGAAAAATATCTTTCAACTGACCAGGGAAAAATTAATTAAAAAAACAGGAAAAGATATTTTAACCATTCCTTGTTTTAAATCCGACAGAACCATTGCAGTTATAAGCTGAAAAAAATTGAAAATAATAGTGTTATTAGAACGTTAGATGCAGCAAATTTAAAAACAAAAATAAAATTTAGATGGCAAAACTTACTATTTTTAAAAATTTCTCAAAATTCAGTAAATTACGTTAGACGTTCAAAACAAACTTCATTAGAACGAAAATTGTTTGTTCTATCCGGTGGTGCATGGATTGTTTTTCAGCGATCATTAGGAAAGATACTACGACCGTAAATGTGTCAAAAATGACCCAAAACAACACAAAACATTAATTAATAAATTTTCTAGGTTGAATTTTAAAATTCCGGCTTCGAGGTGCATTCATTCATCATTACGACTACCTGTGTGCCAAATTCCATGTCTGTAAGTGCGATAAATTCGTCTGGACATCGCAGACACACACACACAAACATTGCCTTTTATAAGTATAGATTCATAACGAATATTTAATGTGTTTTATATTTTAGAATTCCGTAATTGAATTTGGTTTACTATGCCTAACATGTTGTATGTATTCGTGTCAGCCGTGACTAAAAAGTGGAAAATAAAATAAATAAAAAATTTACTGTATAAGCTTTTATTCATGCTAAAAAATGAACACAAAAGTTGAAAATAATTTTTCTGACTATAGTGAAATGCATGGTTCGTATAAAAGCCTGGGCACCTTTACCTTCTAGGAATATTCTATTTGTTTAAGGAAATATACACAAAATATAAGGTTCCATGTAAGACACCCACGCTTTTATTTGAACCATGCATTTTATTGTAATCAGAAAAATTATTTTCAACTTTTGCATGAATAAAAGCTTATACCTTAATTTTTTTTTTATTTATTTATTTTATCTTTATTGGATACGACTGCATTGTTTGTTGTAAACAAAAAGAAAAAATTTTACTGATCCATTCCTCCAAATGTGAAAATTTTGACTGGTGAAAGATGTTACATAAAATTCATATTCAGGTTTTCCTTTTTTTATTATTACATCGTATAACTTTTCCCATTAAATCTCGACTTTATTTTATTGTTTCTTTTTGTTACGAGCATTCATTCGATACAAAGCATATTATTTATAAGCATATTTATTTCAATTAATTCAAATATTTTTCCACCCATATAAAAGTTCTACTTAATATTATATAAATGATGGAAGTAATGTAATAATTTACTAAATTTATATATAGTTTGGAAGTTACAGAAAATATTCTGATGAGTTACTTGAGAATTTCTTACCGGTGAATCTAATAAATTAGAACTATCGATTCATTGTCTTTTTATATATAAATTTCGAAAACATTTTCTTCAGTGATGGTGCCAATATTTTATAATTCATCTTTTTCTTTGTATCTTATTTTCAAAACTTATTTTTCTGTTTTTTAGCAAACAACAGATCCTAATTATCCTGAACAGCTATTAATTGCAATCAATAAACATGGTGTTAGCTTAATAGATCCGTCATCAAAGGTGCGTAGAAATTTAACTTTTTTTTATTTTTTGAATTGCTACATGTAGTACTAATTTTTTTAGAGATTTGTTTTCCAAAAATTTTATGATTTAAGAACATTAGTGAAAGGTTTTATTATGTTTTAAGGATATAAATTGAAGTAGAATCTCAGTCATCTCTACTTATGCAAAATCTGCTGACCGTATATAAAGGATGTAAAAATATCTTTAAATAACTTAATGTAATACAACCAATGTATCTCATGTAGAAATTCTTATGACAAATGAATTGTCAGTATTTCTTTCCTTATTGAAGGGTGCTGCTATGAGAAGGTTGTATTCAATAATAAAAATTAGTTTCATTATATTATCATTTAAATATGAGTTTAAAATTTTGAAACTGCTTATCTATACACGATTTTAATTTTTTAAAATTAAGTACTTCCTCCTTGTCCTAGTTATGAAAAATGATACTTTTCATTTTCAGTTCTCTAGTATCTTGAATATATTTGGTTTGGTATGTTTATTTTGAAAGAATTTGCTATTATATTACATTAGCAATATGAAGAAGTATTTCTTGAACTCTTGGAATGTTAAATTAGTCCCATTTTTTACTTACATTTTCATGAGTGGTGGGATTTTTTTTAACCCAACTGGAATACCTGAAATTACTTCTAAATGACCTGAAAGGCTGGGCAATTCTGTTTTTTTTTTCCTTTTAAAACTGAATGTTCAAAAGAATTAAATTACTTGCTTTTTTCAAAAATGTATCTTGAATATTTTATTCACGTCAGTACGAAGTTAAACTGGATATCAATAACATTGTCACATATTTATTCCAGTGTTCAATACAGGAGTGGTGTTAGAATCTGCCCAACGGGGTGGATGGTGTGCCCGACAGGGAGGCATGACCTTCTGTATGAGGGGAGGGATGTGATGATGACCCTCTCAAATTTTCACCTGATCTACTAGTTGAATAGCCCATTGCGTGAACAGGGTTTCAAAAATGTTCCCTGACGGGGAGGGGGGAGAGAGAGGGCCCTGGTGCCACCTCTGGTTCAATAGTTGCGAATCCTGCAGTAATGTAATTTATCTGTGTATATTTGCCTAATTTGGGACATAAAGCTATTGAAGCTGAAACTGAATATCTGAATTAGTTTGTAATGCACAGTAATGATAATATATGTTTTGCTTTTAGGATATCCTAGTCACCCATCCTTTTACTCGAATTTCTAATTGGAGTAGCGGCAACACTTACTTCCATATGACTATAGGAAACTTAGTGCGAGGGAATAAACTGTTATGTGAAACTCCCTTGGTAAGTTGAAATTATTTTAATGAAATAATTGATAAAATATTTTAAGTAGTTTTCTATATTATGAGTTGTTTTATTATTTTCAGGGATACAAAATGGACGATTTATTGACTTCATATATAAGCCTGATGTTGAGCAATATGAACAAGCAAAGAACCATTCGTGTAAAGCAATAACTTAACGTCCGTCCAGATTTCTCGTCCGTGTGCCAGCTGCTGGCTCAGCATGGTGCTAAAAACTGTATCAGATGCCAGTTTTGGCTCTTACCTCTGTGCCTATATTTTATATCATTGAAAGAAGAATTGATCTGATATTTCATTGGATGTTATGTTATCAAAATATTGTTGAATATATGTTGTTTTTATATCATTCCATTCTAACAGTATTTTTTAGGAATTTTACATATTACAAATTAACATTCCATTTAAAATAAAAATATACTAGTGTTGTACATGACTAAATTTATATTGACTTGTTAGTTTGTAAAGAATAAGTTTTTGATAAAGTGGATGAACAATATATTTTGTGACTCACATTTTATACTCTTGTGCAGCTAATTTATTTGAAGATAAGAAAGCCTCAAAAAGTAAAATTTGCTAACTTATATTTGCTGTTTATAGTGATCAAAAAATATTCTCATATTTTGCTGCTAATGAAAATGCGATGTTTTTTTCATTGAAGGTTATCCGAACTGTTTTTAAATACTCTTTAGCGAAATTTTAGGGCTATGTTGAATTTTCTGAGTTTATCAGAGAAAAAATTAGTTGCATTGTTACATGTACTTAAAAATCGCATTTGTTCATTGAATGGTTGTAGACATTTCAAGCATTTAAAATAATGGCGGCTTTATAAGCATACTTATGGACTGTTGAAAAATGCATTTAGACTTTTGAATTGACTGTAAATGCCATCTGCTATTATATCGTTTTTTAAATAATTTATTCACCATTGTTAAATATACTTATGAAGTTTATTTAGTGACTTTAAACTTCCTTACAGATTTTAAATTTTTACTTTATTTCATCTGATTTTCATTTGTTATAGTTTGCTTGTTTGTATAATGTATTAAAATTGAAATTCCATAATGTGTGGATTTATTTTAAAAATGATGGCTTTCTTTCCTCCTCAAACATACAACAGATTTTCATAAAAAGATTTGAGACAAAATTTAATGCTATAAAGTTAATAATTGACAAATGTGTCAAAATTGCTGATGTGAGAAGAATTAATTTTTATAAAAGGCGTAAAAATTTGCTGCATGAACTTATATTTTTAATATATCTTGTGTTAGTTTAGATCAACACTAAATACATTTTTTAAGTTATAATTTAGAAATAAAAATTGAATCACTTGAAATATTCTTGGAATGACTAATGGTAATCAAAGGTGTTTAGGAACTAGAAAAGTTCAAGGAAAGCATCAATGATAAATAAAACTGTTCAATTTTATGGTTGACAAATATTAAATTTAAAGCAATAATATTGGTGCAGTATGCTTTTTTCAATACTTACGATTTGTGAAATGTGTTTAAAATGAAAAGGAATCAGAATTGAAATATACTATGTAAATATTCAACCAAATTTCAAGGCCAAATGAAAAATTACCTGTTAAAGTAAATTCACCAGCCATAATCGAAACAAGAGAAAGAATAATTTATTATATACAAAAGCAGAGGTATATGTACATTGAAGGTAAAAATTAACCAATAAGAGAAGAGCGTGCTTCTAAAAATAGAACATGACATCATACACTAGAGAATGAAACAGGAAGTGGATGAGTAATTGATGGGATGCGCGATTACAGATTGAATACGAAATCATAACACTTTCCCTTAATCGCGCATGCATATAGAACAAAAACATAGCAATTTATATAGTTTACATTTAGATAAGCTCTTCGTGAATAGATAAGCAATTTGATTTTCAGTACAAACATATTTAATACTAATGCAATGATTAATTAAAGTTTCTCTTATAAATTTGAGTTTCACATCTAAATGTTTTAATCTTCCACACACATTTTCATTAGTGACACTTTTAAATGCAGATTGATTATCTTCATATATAGAAATACTATTTATACGAGAAATTTCATTTATAACACTTTTATAATATAAGAGATCTTGCAGTGATTTACTTAAAGCAATTATTTCAGCTTCTGTGGAAGAAAGAGATATGCAGTCTTGCTTTTTGCAACACCATAAAATAGGATAGTAACAAAACATAAGAACATAACCTGACACAGATTTTCTATCAATAGTATCAGAAGCCCAACCAGCATCAACATATAAATCAATATTAAAATTAGGATTATGCAGCTTTTTATACAGTAAGTTGAAATTTTGAGTACCTTTTAAATACCTTGAGTCCAGTACAGGCAGCAACAGTAGGTTTCTCCTGAAGCTGGCTAAGACAGTTCACTGAAAATAAAATATCTGGTCTTGTCATTACAGCAAGGTATAATGAAGAACCTATCAGTTCACTATTTGCAAAATCTGCTGAAGTACATTTCGGTTCCAGTGGTGTAGAGCAGGGTTTACAGTCGGACATGTTGAAACTTTTTAACATTTTATCAATATATTCTTGATCAAGTTTCAATTCTGTTGGCGTAAACACTAGTCTTATTCCTAGAATTTCTGTAGCTGGTGCAGATTTAGACATCTCTAATTCATTTTGAAAAAGACTGATCACAGTTTTCACTTCATCTGGGTCGGACCCAGCTATCAATAAATCATCGACGTATAAACAAATGATTATCTTTCTACCTTTTTCTTTTTGAATGAAAATACATGTTTCAGATGTAGACTGCTTGAATTTCACTTTGTTCATAAACTGTTGGAATTTGTGAAACCACTGTCTAGGAGCTTGTTTGATACCATAAAGACTTGTTCAGTTTGCACACTTTCCTTGTCCCATCATCATAGTCTTGTGGTTGACTCATGTACACGACTTCATCGAAATCTCCATTCAAAAATGCTGTTTTCACATCCATGACGTAAGAATGCAAATTTTCTTGAAGGATGAGGACTAATACCAGTCTTAAAGATGGCATACTGATGACTGGAGAAAAAGTTTCTGTGTAGTCAACTCCTTCTTTCTACATAAAACCACGAGCCACTAGACGAGCCTTGTATTTTCCATCTCTTTTTCTTTTAAAAATCCATTTGCAGGTAATTGGTTGTTTTTCTTTTTCGGGTAACTCGACCAAGTCACAAACTTTATTTTTCTCCATGGAAAGCATTTCTTCATCCCTAGCATTCTTCCAATTTGATTGCTCTTCTTCTGGGAGAAATTTAATTTCATCATCAGTTAACTCTTCATGTGTTGCAGATAAAGCTTCATTAAATGGATATCTCATTGCAGGCTTTCTTTCTCTTTGAGATCTTCTGAATTCTGGATACTTATCATCTATTGCTCTTTCAGTTTCTTCTAGTTTAATAACCATTTCTTTTTCTTCCCCTAAATCAGAAGTGTCTTGATTTTCAGTATTTGGAGTCGCTGCTAATTTATCAGAAATTTTCTTTTTATCAAAACGAACGTTTCTTGACACGGTAACTCTTCTTGTCAAAGGATCCATGACTCTATATCCCATGCTTGAATATCCAATGAAAATCATCTTTTTAGATTTTGGGTCTAATTTTCTTCTTTGAGTATCTGCAACTTTGACATAGGCATCACATCCAAAAATTCGGATTTTACTTAAATCTGGCTTTGTAGAATATTTCAGTTCATAAGGAGTATGGTCGTTGATACTAGTGCATGGAATTCTTTTATGCAAGAAAGCAGCAGCTTGAATTGCATATCCCAACAACTTTTTGGTAATTTGGAATCATACAACATAGCACGAGCTTTATCAAAAAGAGTTCTGTTCATTCTTTCTGCAACCCCATTCAACTGAGGAGTATATGTGGGGGACATGGATCAATTTCAACACCTACATTTCTTGCAACTTTTTGTAATTCCCCCGACAGATACTCTTTAGCATTGTCACATCGAATTCTTTTGACAGTATCATTTACTTTTAGAAATTTCTTGAATTGTACAGCAATATCACTTCTCTTTTTAATCAAGCGCACTTCACAAAAACGAGAATAATCATCAACAAAAGTAAGAACGTAGCTCTCACCTGATAATGTTGCTGGTTCAACAGGTCCACATAAATCGGAATGCATCATTCGCATAGGAGCATTTTCCCTTCTGCGGTTCCCCTTTCCAATAGGTTCCGCTGACTGCTTAGTGAGAACACAGTTTTCACAAAATGAATCGCTTGTTGGTAATCCAAGTTTTCTCAATGCATGATTTCCTAAGTGTCCTAATCGGCGATGCCAAAGTTCAGCTTGTTCCGTTTCGGCCACATATGTGTTCGAAACAGTTGGAATGAAGTCACTAAAGTATTGTCCCTTGGAATTCAGTTCGCACAACACAAAAGTCTTGTTCTTTCCTTTGACAATGGCCTTATTATCCTTGAAAAGTACAGAATATCCAGCTTTCTGTATTTGTTTGACTGAAATTAGGTTGCCATTAAGTGCAGGGATGAACAATACGTTTGTCAGGACAATTTCTTGTCCATTCTTTAGCCAGCCACGGAATACACCTGTACCTGCGACTTCTAGTAGGCTTGATTTAGCTGCACAGGACACAGTTCTGGAAGATGGTTTTAACTCTTCAAACCATTCGCGTTGAGAACACATATGGGAAGTAGCACCCGAATCTACGATGAATTTCTTTACTTCTCCTTCACCAACAACAAAGGATACTGCCGCTGCTGCTTCTTTAAATGGCGGTTTATTACGAGTCAAATACCTGCAGTTTCGTTTCTTATGGCCGAACTTGCCACAATGATGACAGACCACAGTTTTATCACAAAATCTTGCTATATGTCCCTTTTTATTATTTTACTTGAGGGCCGCTGTGGCCTAGTGGTAAGGTCTCGGCCTTGGGGCCGGAGGGATCCAGGTTCGAGACCCGATTCCACCGAAGATCCGCCGTGTATGGGGCCCGCTGCACGCTAAATCATACGTAGTGGTCAAACGTCCTCCCGTTGGTGTGGCGTGGAAGTTTGGAGAGGGGGTGCCAGCTCAGGTGTCGTCCTCGTCATCTGACCGAGGTTCAAAATTACGAGGTCCGTCCCAAAATAGCCCTCGTGTTGCTTCAAAACGGGACGTTAATATAACTAAACTAAACTATTACACTTGAAACAGACCACACTTCATTGATTTGTCGAAAATGCAATATCATTTGACAATTCACTTCCCGGAACTTTCGTTTCAGACACCCGACGGCAACACTTCGGCATCTAACAGTCTGCGAACAACAAATTGAAGGGAAACATGTTCTGAAGGTTGGTTTTCAATAGCAGATTTCGTAGAATCATATTCAGGAGGCAACGACATCAGAATATAAACGATAATGTCCATGTCACTGATTTTCACACCGCACGATTTTAGCTGATTCACAAGTCCGTTAACTTCGTTAAGATGTTCTTGCATGGACACTTCCTTTTTCTTTTTCAGCATAGCAAGACGTTTTCTTATTAAAATTTGATTTACAGCTCCATTCCTTAAGTAAGTGGATTTCAGTTTCTGAAAAATGCTGGCGCAAGTATTTTCATCCGATAGCGATAGCAAAACTTTGTCGCTAAGAAACGATAACATTAAGGCATAAGCCTTCTTACTTGCCGAAACTTCATTTTCTTTCGTTTCGTCAGCTTCTTCACTTAAAAACTTATCTAAGTTTTTCGCTACGAAAATCGACTCGATTCTTCTCGCCCAGACAGCAAAATTCACCCTGTCAAACTGATCAACGCAATATTTCAGTTCGGCATCCATTTCTGAAACGATACTGGGCCAAAGGAACCACGTTCTGCTGTTAAAGTAAATTTACCAGCCGTGGACCGAAGCAAGAGAAAGAATAATTTATTATATACAAAAGCAGAGGTATATGTACATTGAAGGTAAATATTAACCAATAAGAGAAGAGCGCGCTTCTAAAAACAGAACATGACATCATACACTAGAGAATGAAACAGGAAGTGGATGAGTAATAGATGCGATGCGCGATTACAGATTGAATATGAAATCATAACATTACCAAACCTTGAAAAATGAAAGAAAAAAAAAAGGTTTCGTCACTCACATTTTAACAAAATACTTTTTAGATAATTTTTAAATTTTATTGTAACAAATCTTTTAAGAATGCAGCTGGAAAATTTTAAAAGCTAGTAACCTATTTTTCTGATAATTGATTAAATTTGCATTATTTCATCATTTTGATGAACAATCTTTCAAATATCCGAAACAATTGGATGTTAGATTATTTTTTTCCTTAAAAATGTGAAGTCCAAAATAAATAAATCGCCTTTTAACAAGACGAAATCACCCGCTAGAAAGCGAAGTGTTACTAGCTATCTATATAGGGAACAAGTCCCAAAAAAAGTGGAACAAGCGTTTATCTCCTTAAATATTGATACTAGACATATACTTCCAATTACAAAGTTTCATCAAATAAGGTGAGAATTTGTATGAAAACACTTTGGCTTTTAAGGGAACTGATAATAAGTTTAAAAAATTAAATTTTTATATGCCCCCCCCCATAGTGCAAAAATCTCAATTAGTAAAACATTTTTCTTGCATTCATCTAGTCAAATACAAAGTTACTCTTCTATCTGCAAAAGTTAGAGATACAAGAAGACAAATTTATCGATTAAGGCCACTTTTCCATATCTCTGACTGCTGTTTGATCCAATCTTTCGAAGTAGATTTCAGGGATAATATACATATTTCAATAACTTATTAAAAGGGTGGAAAGTTATGTATGTTAATGTATTTGTTAACTCTTGTTAAACCTAAAAAGGAGTCAAATAATACATTAATTGAAGTATTGACAAAAATAGTTCATTTGGTAAACCTTTGAAAAATATCCACACACAGTTCATCTGCTCAAAAACAAACAGTACTAAAAAATATTACTAGAATACAATTTTTCAAACATAGCTTTACCTTTATATAGCCCTAACTTGTAGCTGTAATTATCTGAATTGTATTTTAAAAAATTTCCATCGTGTCTTTTTAACGGTGAATGACTTCTAGCAACAGAAAACAAATACGTAGTAGCCAGCCAAGTTCCCGTTGAACCAACATGAATGTGAATAGGAAAACTAAAAACAGCTAATAAAAGAGAAAATCGAAGAAAAACAAAAGACGGCGAAGGCAAGGGCAGATCCAGGATTTCGTTAAGGAGGGCCCAGGTAGCACAGAAATATTATATAATGTTTGCACAATGTTATACAATATTATGAACACCGAGGAACACCGAATACTGCAATAAAGTATTGTATTGTATGTATCAGTATTTCCGAGATACTAAATTTTCACAAATAATATAAAAACAATGTTTATTTATAAAAATCTTCATTTTAACTCAGGATATCACTCGGTTGGAGGTTTTATTACAAAAACACCACTGGAACAATTATTCTTTAAGATGCTGAATATTATATCATACTATACAATACAATGCACATGATATTTTGATTTTTACATTAATCAACATTGATCAATATTTTAAGGTGAAGTTATTCTTATGTTCGACAGATGGCAGCACAAAAATACCGTAACACAATATATATCAACGTTGAATCTTATTTTAAAGGTGAAGTTATTCTTATTGGTCGCCAGATAGCAGCATGGCAATACAATAACACTATATTACTCAGTATCCTGAAAAAGTATTTAAAAAAATGTTTATTTGAATAATAATGTTTATATAGTCATTTTGTTTTAATGTATATAAAAGGCGGACCGGATTCAACTAATGAAGTTAACCATAAAACAGCTCTCGCATATGGATGAAAAAAATGAGTGTTATTCTCATCGTAAAAATATGCACGTGATTTTTTGTTCCGAATTTTGTATTTGATTTTCAATCAATACTGTTATTATAAATGTTTAAGGCGTCTCGTAATACATCGAAAGAGGAATAAATAAATTTCAAAATTATTTGAAAACTTTTCAAACATATTATTATAATTACTTTTAAACCTAATTGCCTTTTAATTTATTAAATTAGCTGTTCCGGTCTGAAAAACACTTACATTCATTCACATTCCAGATTTCAACCTTGGACTAAAGCGCATGCGCACTTCTCTTGAACTTTAGACATTTTAGTTGTAACGCGTAGCTGATTTAGATCTCATCTCTGTGATTTTTGTTGCAATTAAGGCCTGGTACGATGTAGTACTGCTGACATGTGTCGCTTCCGTCTGTCTTTGTGATGTCCGCCAGCATTTATCCTGCTTTGCATTCAGTATTCGCTTATTGTTAAATAAACGTCTTAAGAAGTAAGCTAAGTTTTCACTGAACCACCAATAAGACACGAACATGGTGCATCGGCCAACAATCGAATAGAAACGATTAGTCAGAATAAAAAAGCGAACCTTGATGGAATGCAAGCACAAAGCATGGCGAGTCTCGGGTTATTGATGGATCAGCAATAAAAAGGTGAGCACGATATTTCCATAGATTGATTATTCTTGAAACCTTTTTGACATTCAAAATATACAATTGAAGATTTAATGAATTAGATTTGAATGTCAATAGGTAAATTATTGAAATAACTTTGAGTTATATTTGATTTGGAATCGCATTATATTGAATAACTTGAAGACGATATCTTGTTAATTGAATTTTACTGACTGATCTTTGACTGAATTTCTAAAAGATACATAATAGAAATAACTCTTAAGTTATACTTGATTGAATAATGTCTATTTGAATAACTTAGAGTTATATGAGATTCAATTCGATATTGCTAAATGAATTATCATTGGAAGTCTCTGATTTGAATGTATTTGAATTATTGATTTATTGAATATCTAAGATTAAGAATTATATAAGATGGATGAACTGTCCAAGTTAAAGAAATCAAGAGGAGTTCTTAGAACTTCCATTACAAAATATCTTAATAAGATAGAAGCCGATTTCAAAGAAAACTTAGATTCATTTACTGTAACCATTCTGGAAGAGAGCTTAATTTATCTAAAAGCAATTGAGAAACAACTAAAAGATTCTGATAATGAAATTCAGAAATTTATAGAAAATGAACAAGATTTTGATTCAGAAATTGAAGCTGCCGTAGAATATAATCAAAAAATTATTATTTGTAGCTCCAAAGTTGCAGCACAATTAAAAATCATTCAAAATAAAGTAGATCCACAAGTAATAGCGTCAAATATTTCTTCTTTAAGAATAAATGAAAATGCGACTACAGATGAACAAAATAATACTCTTGGAAGTTCAACCATCGCATTTGATGCCCTTGGTAATAGAAATAATTCTGTAAAGACAATCAAACTGCCTAAACTTGCTATTGATAAATATTACGGAGATCCATGTTCTTGGTTAGAGTTCTGGAATCGGTTCCAAAATTCTATTGACAATAATACAGCCCTATCCAAAGTCGATAAATTTTCGTATTTAAAAGGTTTGCTAGGAGGATCGGCCGCTAATGCTATAAACGGTTTCACACTTTCAGATGAGAATTATGATCAAGCTTTAAATTTGTTAAAACAAAGATTTGACAGAGAAGAGCTCGTTATAAACGCTCATATGGCTAAACTACTCAATCTCCTTCCAGTGAACGATTCGAATAACATTTACGGCCTTAGAAAATTGTACGATACAGTTGAAGTACAAATCAGGAGTTTAGAATCTCTAAAAGTTACTTCCGGAATGTTTGGCCATTTGTTATATCCAATTTTAATCAAATTAATACCTGAAGATTTAGCACTAGCATTTCATAGGAAACGTGTAGGTAACCTAATTTGAATGTAACTGATTTATTAACTTTTTTAAGAGTTGAAATAGAATGCAGAGAAAGCTCAGCCTTCATTCACAACTCAAAGGGAGAGAAACAAAAACCGACAGTTCATCAAAACTGTTTCTCGAAGTCAAAACAAAATCCTCTTAACAGAACTAGAGGCCAGAATAACGCTTCTGATAGATTACAGGGTCCAAGGTCACGAGAGAAATCGCAGACTTACGAATACTTGGCATCAACTGTTGACAGAAATGTTAAATGCATATACTGCGGTGAACTTCATGATTCAGAGAATTGCATGCAGTTAGATTTAGATGCTAAGAAGGATGTTTTGAAGAAGCAAGCCAGATGTTATCTGTGCTTAAAACCCAAGCATAGAATAAACGAATGTAGAAGAAGACAGTGGTGCGAAAATTGCAGTAAAAAACAATTGACCACCGCTATGAATGAATGGTGTGAGGATATAAAAGATTTACACCTTATAAATATACCTCGCTATTATTTAGCTGATGCAAAACTCAATGAAATAGACGATGTTCAATTACACTGCTTCTCTGATGCCTCTAAAAGGGCATACGGAGCTGTAGTTTACATTCGAGTCGTATTTAAGAATGGTAGAATCATTTCAAATTTTGTCGCATCAAAAAGTAGAGTTGCCCCTCTGAAAACACTATCAATGCCAAGATTAGAACTTATGTGGGTGCTCTTTTAGCTGCAAGATTGAATTCTAAAATATCAAAATATTTAAACTTTCCAGTAACTCAATATTTTTGGACTGACTCGTCTATTGTATATTATTGGATAAAGGGCGACCCAGAGAGATTCAAAATATTTGTGAAAAACCGAGTTAAGGAAATACAAAATCTTAGCGATCCTTGCGAATGGTTACACACACCTGGTACTGATAATCCTGCTGATATAATATCTAGAGGTCTTACAATAAATGAATTAAAAAGCTGTAAAATTTGGTGGCAGGGACCCAGTTGGTTGATAGAAAACAAAAATAACTGGCCTGAATTTTCAAAACCAAATGATCATTCAAACGTAACGAAAAACAAAGAAAATTTAGAATTAAAAAAGAGCGTTGTAATAAAATCAACTACGGTATCAGAAAATCAATTAGAAGAGGATCTCATTAAGAGATATTCCTCTTTCAGCAAACTCATTAGAGTTACTGCGTGGTGTTTAAGGTTTTTGCATAATTGTAAACTCACCTCAAAAGATAGGAAGAAAGATCATTTAAGTGTATTTGAGTTGCAAATTGCAACTAAGTTGTTAGTAAAAAGTGTTCAAATGAAAGAATTTCAATCTAAAATAAAATATTTAAAAAAGAAACAATATCTACCAAAAAATAATAAGCTCTTGAGTTTAAATGTATTCCTTGATAAAGATCTTTTGAGAGTAGGCGGAAGATTAAATCTTTCTGAACTTCCAGATTCCCAGAAACATCCATTACTTTTGCCTAAAACACACCATTTTACAGATCTTGTTATAGATTATTTCCATAAGAAATCGCTACACTCTGGTGTTCAAACCACACTTTCGCTGATTCGACAACTGTATTGGATACCCTCTGGTCAAGCCAGAGTCAGACGCGTAATTAAAAAGTGACTTGTTTTCGAGTCAAAAATCAGACCATTCACCAAATGATGGGTAATTTGCCTAGAGACAGAATTGTGCCATCTAGACCCTTCGATAAAGTTGGAATAGACTTTGCGGGTCCAATTATCACTAAACCCAATCTGAAAAGATCTAAAGTAACTATAAAGTCTTACATAGCTATATTCATTTGTTTTTCCACCAAAGCTACTCATCTCGAGGTTGTCTCGGACCTAACTACAGAAGCCTTTTTAGCCTGTTTAAGACGATTTATAGCAAGACGATCAAGACCTTCAATTATTTGGAGCGACAATGCGACGAATTTCAAAGGAGCCAATGCTATTTTAAATCCCTTATTCAAAATGTGCAAATCAAGTACTGTACAGAATTTTAGCACAGAAGAAGGCACCCAGTGGAACTTTATACCTCCAGCTTCACCAAACTTTGGTGGATTGTGGGAAGCGAATATAAAATCTATGAAGAATATTTTATTGAAGGTAGCAAAAACAACAGTTTTGAACTTTGAGGAATTGACCACGTTAGTGACTCAAATTGAAGCAATCCTGAACTCTAGACCATTGTATCCCCTCTCGGTAGATCCAACTGACCTCCAGCCCTTAACTCCCGGACATTTTTTGGTTGGATCCTCATTATTATCATTTCCTGAACAAAATACTGCTGTTGGTTCTTTGTCTTCTAAGTGGAACCTTTTACAGGACCTGAAAGCCAAATTTTGGAGCAGATGGAGCCTGGAATATCTCAGCGAACTCCAGCCTCGAAAAAAGTGGAGATCCCCTCAACCCAAACTACAAGAAGGGCAGCTGGTCATCCTGAAAGAAGGCGACAAGCCACTACAGTGGAATTTGGCCCGGATAAACAAGGTTATCCCTGGTGAGGATGGTCTTGTCCGCGTCGTCGAAGTCAAGACAGCAGCAGGAGTCTTTCGCAGAGCCATCAGTAAGGTGGTCCCTCTTCCTTTGCCAGAGTTTGGACAACCGTCCAACGGGGGCCGGGATGTTCCGGTCTGAAAAACACTTACATTCATTCACATTCCAGATTTCAACCTTGGACTAAAGCGCATGCGCAACTCTCTTGAACTTTAGACATTTTAGTTGTAACGCGTAGCTGATTTAGATCTCATCTCTGTGATTTTTGTTGCAATTAAGGCCTGGTACGATGTAGTACTGCT
Source organism: Araneus ventricosus (assembly GCA_013235015.1). Taxonomy (NCBI): domain Eukaryota; kingdom Metazoa; phylum Arthropoda; class Arachnida; order Araneae; family Araneidae; genus Araneus; species Araneus ventricosus. Next base: position 126,585 of record BGPR01003192.1, read on the forward strand.
GACATGTGTCGCTTCCGTCTGTCTTTGTGATGTCCGCCAGCATTTATCCTGCTTTGCATTCAGTGTTCGCTTATTGTTAAATAAACGTCTTAAGAAGTAAACAAAGTTTTCACTGAACCACCAATAAGACACGAACATAAGCAAACTTAGATATAAGAACTAAAATTTCTTCCTCTTTGACTTCTAATTTCATTTTGAACTCGAAATTGTAACGATAAAAGATAATTTAATTAAGAAAACTGTTCAGATTAATTGTGAATGAACATGAAATTTCGTAGAGATCCTAACTTTGTAACTACATTTTATTATCATCATTTACGCTGACTGATGAAAGTCTCACTGGTCTAGGGGTACGGCTTCGGGTTGGGATGCAGAATTCTGCCCGGGTTCAAAGCTTGCTGTAAGTAGATGTGTTCAAAAAATAACGAAGTGTTACCCTCAGTGTTCAGCACTTAGGAATTAAGTGATTAATATTTTTCCATGCTTCTAAAATGTATTTTTAAAATATTCACTATAATGTTATATTATATAATATTATTCAGTATAGTACAATATTATATAATATGGTATAATATTACTGCGGAAATTTTTTCCCTGTGTTTTTAAAAAATCTTAAGAATTACTTAATTGAATTAATTATTAATTTCGAATTAAAATTTTATTAATTTTATTAAGTAAAATTATTTAATTGATTGCATTTAAATTAGTTAAATTTTAATTGATTAAATTTTATGAAGTAAAATTATTTAATTAGTTAAATTTTAATTAATTAAATTTTAACTGATTAAATTTTAATTAATTAAATTTAAGTTATTAAATATATGGCGAATCTAGGAATCCATGATGGATACTGTGAAGAAACTATTTTTTGTATTTTTAACTTTAAAATGCTATATATTCAACTAAAATTGTTTCATTTTATTTTTTTGCTCAAAACGTTTTGTCCTCTTCACAAGATTGCCAGTTAATCATGGCCAATCTCCTTGACTTTTTCTTACAAAATATCTCAACCTAACGACACTTTCTCATTTTGCTCGCCATATTTTGATTTTAATTGAAACTCCGAACTTTTAAGATACCTGTTGTACTTCAAATCAGCATGAATATCATTGCATTCTTCAATGGTATTAGACCAGGGCCGGCCGGAGGGCGGTGCGACCGCACTAGGCCCCGCGCTTTCTAAAGGCCCCGCGCAGTTGGCAGATTTTTGCAAATAAAAAATACTTTCTAATTTTTTATTTTAATCCGAATATACAAACATTTGAATATAATCACGCGATATGTGCACATTGCACGTCGAACAATCAAAGGCAAGGTTGGGGGCTTTGAATCTCCCCACATAGCCAAAACAGAGTAAGAAAAGTAAAAACAATGTATTTCATTATGCTTGCGTTGTAACGGATGATAGTACATCGCACGTTTGGTGGGGAAAAATAAAATAATCGTATTTAAAGGGTAGACAAATGTTTAATATATTACTGAAAATTACTAAATAATATATTTCTTTGTTGTAATCATACTACTAAAAAAATGATCTTAATTTTTTTATATTATTTTTGGACAATTTCGGAATATGATTAGAGACATAGATGCCGGAAGAAGATGAATGTTGGATCTGATAAATTTAAGAGAAACATATAAAAAGAACGAAAATTGCTGAAACCGGGGGGAACTCCATTGCAATTTTTTTTTTTTAAAAGTCTTACAAACTGACGAAATATATAGTTAACAGTTATTGAAAAATCAAAATCGCGAAAATCAAATTGCGCTGTATGACATCCGCGAAAACAATCCTATTCATCATACTGACAGCTCTCGTCTTAATAAAGAGGAAAGCCATTATAAGAAAACTGAAAAAAGGAAACATATTTTTGTAGCAGAGAGAAACCTAAAGACGATGGATTTTTTGTCAGCGTTAAATAACGAACAAGATGAATTAATCAAAGTATCGCAGCTTCAACAGGATCAACAAAGAGTTGAAAACAAAATGTCGATATCAATGATCCTAGTAATTCACCTGAAATTATAACTGATAAATTTAGAACAGCCATCGTGCATGTGTGACATAGTGTACTGTTTTCCGATTGATAAAAATAGCAGAAGGTTTTCTGAAATTATTTAAGAAAATTCAAGAATGAGGAACAACAAGAACGAAGATGGAATGGTTACTCTCCTGTGCCACTCTCAAATACTATTTCTTTGTGTTTAACTTGACTTAATGATTGAGTTTTATTCATGTTCTCGATTGCAAAGTCATGAAAGATAATTTACAAGATATGTATAAATTGTTAAAGTTTAAAAAGAATTTCAAACTAGGAAACACAATGACAGAGAACATGAAAAAATAACTATAACCGAAACACACTGTGTAAAGTGTGTTTATGAATGAATACTGGCTTCAATTTTATAGTCATCAGGGCATAATTTGTCATTAAAGGGAAGTAGCAATGCTTTATATAAACCACACAACGGTAATTTCTTAGATCTCATAGAATTACTTGCAAGGTTTCACCCAATCATGAAATAATATTTGGATCGTTGTGTGAAATCAGCATCGCGTTCCTAATATCTCATAGAATACAAGACGAGATGATTTCTGCTTTGGCTAAAAAAGTTTATTTAAATAAAAAAGCTAAATATTTCACAATTTTATTGCATTGCACTCCAGAGCCAATCAAGAACAATTATCTGTTATTTTAAGATATGTTGAAAGTGATGAGAGTATACAAGAACGATTTATTTGTTTTTAAACGGTAAAGACTCGACAGGAAAAGGGTTATCAGACAAAATTGAAAGCCTATCAGAAAAATAGCAATTGTATTTGGGGAACTGTATAGACAGTGGTACTATAACTAGGATTACCATATCTCCTGATTTCAAGCTCACGTCCGAACTAATGCCCGGATCTTCAAAATGTCTGGATTTATGCCAGTGAATGCGGCGAGAGAAAAATGTGGTTGTAATAGAGAGCGTTTTCACAAAAGCCAACGACATTCCGCCAATGAAAGAAAGTTCATTGCTCACATCCATTGTTAATGAAAAAGTGGACCTGTACCAGTTCAAACTGAAAATTAAAAGTTTTGACAGTTTTGTTTTAATTCCTATTTTCATTACTATAATTTTGAATTAGCAAACATTAATAAAAATTGTATATTATTTGTATTCTGACTTCTTAAATTTTTTTCACTTCCACAAACTCTGTGCTAGTATTATGAAAGGGGGTCGTTGGCAGGCAGCATTTAGAATTTAATACTGTATTTGCCGCCCCCCCCTCTACGCGTCTGGATTTCAACCAAACAAATTATGGTATTTCTAACTATATTAGATCTATATGAGAGGTTTTACATAAAGGTTTGCAAAAGCCCTTATCTTGCAAAGAATTCCAAACCACACTATGTACTTTGCAGAAGTCTTAATTTGAATTTTTTTCTTAGAGACATCTCAAAACAATCTTCTCAGCAAATCCATTTTTTGAAACTAAAGAAAGCATATATAATATTTTGCACGTTCTGTAATTTGCTGAGATATATTAAAAAGGTATCTCATAAATCTTACTCCAAAACCACTGTCAGAAACGACGTGGGAATGTTGCTTCAAAAGTTTGAAATCTGTGAGATCACATTCAAGTATCACACTTTTCTTTAGCTTCGAATTTTCTTTATGAATATATTATTGACATGGAGAATAAATCATAAATCCAATAAATCGAAAATAAAATTCATTTGAATTTTTATTAACTTTAGTTATTTGGTATGACATACTAAATGAAGTAAATATTGCGAGCCAGATATTTTCAATTCTAATATAGATATACATACACAAATTCACATTTAAAAGTCCCTTTAAAATTATTTAAAAAGTTTCGTGTATCGGGATTCATATTTTCTTTTAATAACTGCAAAAGAAATAGTGGAAGAGTTAGTTCAAAGTACCACCCGAATTATAAATAAAAGAACTTGGTGAGAAAAAGTGAACAGTTTTTATTTTAAGGAATTGATCAGTTATTTCATATGTCAAAGAATATTTCCAAATTTAATATTTTCTAGTCATAATCTATAGTGACATTTTTTTCTTTTAAGAAGAGATTGGAAATTTATCACGAATATGAGACATTATAGGAATTTTTATGTAATTAGGATGATATTCACTAACTGTCTGAAAACATAGAGACCTAAATTCGACTTTGCAAGACCAAATTAATTGCATTGATTTATTTAATGAAATTAAAATTTGTCGTTAAATTTTGAATAACAGGGTCACAATATCGTATCTGCAGAAAAATCTTTCTCGGGATTCAAAATAATATTTTTTTTATTACTTTGAATCATTTTTATAAATCAACATTTAAATCACTTTCAAAATCGCTCATAAAACACAATTTAAATATTTATCATTTTCACGTATTCCTTAAGTCCTCAATATGTCAATTTGTGCGGTGTAATAAATAGCAAAATGCAATAAATAATTTTGTTTTGCGAATTAGTTTCAAGGCACCGCAAATCAACTTTGCACCAGGCCCCACTTTTAATCGGGCCGGCCCTGTATAAGACATTCCAGAGGTAAAATCCCGGGTTCGGGGCCGTACCAAGGGGGTGGCAAGATTGTCCCCCGCCAATGGCGCAGACAGAACGGAGGCGAAAAAAATGACCATTTAAAAAACTTAGTTTAAGAGTTAGATTGGTACGATCTGCTGTGCAAATAAAAAATTTGAGAATAACTCTTCAGTGGCTCACTAAACATTACGGGAGTGGATAGTTGTTTTGTCCAGTGGTCAAGTTGGCTGGTTGTGACCCCCTTACAGAGAAAGGGCCTGCTCCTATTCTTGGAACTTTGAGCTTCTTGCTGCCTCAGGAAAAAAGGGTCCCTTCAGCAAGTCGAAAAGGATCCTTCTGTGACCATGAGTGTGGTTCTTGCCTGATGTGGCAAGACAACATGCTTTTTCTTCTTTTTGCATCTCATTTTACAGTCTTAAAATAGATGGACGAGGGAACTCGCCTGCCTTAAGATTCTTCTTCGAACCTCTAAGGCCCGGTTCACACCAGCCGATTTGTGTCATTGAGCAGTAAAATATAACAATAGTAACCCACCTGCCCCATTTGTGGTTGCACAGGGGGAATGGGGGTTACTATTGTTATTTATATAGCTTCAACGACACGAATCGACTGGTGTGCACCAGGCCTAAGACGCTGATAAGAGGGGAGGGAGGGAAAAATTCACGTAATTTGACTATTAAAAGCTCAAAGGAAAAGGGGAATCACGCTTTTTCTTAGAGTTTTGTGTTTCAGGGTGGAGAGGTCTTATTTTATCTTATTTACTATATTGTTGGAAGGATAAAGGGGCCTCGTCCTTATTGGACGAGTGGTCCTTTGATGTTTCTTTAGTGGCAAACAATACGAAGGAAATGTTGCATTTCTGTTTTTGTTTCATCAGAGAGTGGGCGCATAAAGAAATACTTGGACATTTTCATTCTTTTCTAAGGAGATAATTACTTTTAAAGAGGTGAGCTCAAATTATTTCTGTATTTTTTAAAATTGCTTTTGTTGTATTAAATACTAGCCGCCTTCTACTGCGAGCTGATTCGCCCACTTTATTAATTATATATTATTTATGCCAACCAATTTTAAAAACATCAACTTATTTAATTTTTCGAAAGCTAATTTGAACTAAATTTTAAGGCAATATGTTTTGAATCTAATAAAATTAATAACTTTGATTTTTACATTCAATTGTTAAAAGAGTCTTAGGCAGAATGGCTCTTTAATATCATTAAATTCAATGAAAATTAATTTTATTTCGATCATGCATAATTCAGATTTGAATTACATTTATTACACTTTATTTATCTGACTATAACTTGAATGTTTTACCTAATTATTACAAATATGTAATATGTATACAATATTAGTATGGTTTCCGTTGAAGATTATCTGCCCTAAGTGAAAAAAATGAATTTTAGATCATAGCTAAAAAGTCAGTCTATCAAAATAATATAGTAAATCTATTAAAAAAGTAAATTTATTTCTTGTAGCAAAGAATTAACAAAAAATTAGACTGGAAAAGCAACGAAAATGGCAGCATTTTACTACAACAAACGAAGGTTTTATATTGTAATAATAAAAATAAACTTTTATATCATGTTTTTTAACATAAGAGAAACATTAAATTAAACATTAAGAGAAATATTAAATTAAAGATTTGATGAATCAGTGAAATTGGTTTGACTTTCAATCCAGCATTGTTGTAAATTATACATAAAAATATTTTTTTAAAAATTGTCAAATTTAAGAAAAAATTACACGACAACTAGACTGTTATCATTTGAAAGATAATTTAAAAATATATATATAAGACGGTGTAGAAATTATTTTTAAATGATAATATTATCGTTGAACCCGTCCCCCCCAAAAAAAAATTGTTTCTTAAGTTTTAATTAAAGTTTTAAAAAACTCAGGTGTACTTTGCCACCCTTCATAGTAGGTTTGTACCACATTTGGCAACTCTAGGCTCAACGGTCTGTCTTGTAGAACGCCAACAGGCAGTCACCCATGCATATATGCGCTTTTATTAGTAGTAAAAATATGCATACAAAAGGATGATTACAAGCAAAATATAAAATTAACATTGTAGTATTTCGTGTTAGAGTTTATTGCATAAAAATTTATGATCTCCTTGATTTTATTTGTCTTGATAATTGTAACTGATTTAACCGTAAAATTTTACTTTCCAATAACGTACACAAAGATGAATGTTATTTGTATTTTTAAAAAATCGACATTTTTGCTTGATATTGATGAAATTTGGCGCATATGTTCTTCAGAACAAGAGAAGAATCACTATCAACTTTTCAAAGCTCAAAAGATAATTAAAATTTCAGTTAATAAAAAAGTGGGCAAGATTTTGCTGTCTTTTAGCCGTAATTTTCAAAAATATCATTTTAAAAAATGATTTTTACGTCATTTTTAAAAATATCTTTTTAATGATACCAATTTAATAACTGTACAATTTTTTTCTTTAATTTAAAGAAATTTTTAAAAAATGTATGATTTGCAACATTTCTTTTCAATTTTAAAATGACAAACTAATTTCTTTATTTAATCACATTATCACTGATTTCCTTATTTTTATATAATCGCATATTTAATCACATGATCCCAGCATGGCAAAGTTCACGGATGAGAAGTTGTCAAATAAGTAAGCAGGTTCTCGCTCCCTTGGTGGATACAGTAATACTTGGTGATGTGGCTCTTAGGGCCCATCTCCGATGACGGGTCGCACCTCTGTAAAATGGGGGGTCGTCGCATGGGCCGTTCGTAATGGGGGCTATTATTCGGGGACCACAGTGCCCAATGAAGTCGTGGCGGCCGGTCAGGACGAAAACTAACAATTACTCAATTACTAGATATGAATCTACTTTCTCCTTTTTCTTATTTCGTCAATAGGCTTTCGAACTCGTAAGATTTTCAATTTTCAAAAAAACTTGATGAAACGAAATTCTTGAATATTCTTATATTTTGTGTTTTTCGCCATTACCAAAATCACTTACCCTAACTTGTCCCCCGGTCCCCCTTGTCCACAGGTTGGGAACCTCAGATCTAGAAAAAGTCATTTGATATTAATAAAATTTGAATTCATCTCGTATGTTCATTTCAGCTCTAATTTCTTTTTTTCTAATTAGTAATTTACGTACTAATTAGAAATATACGCTATACATAGTGAGAAGCAAATAAATTCTCTTCTTTCTTATGCATCACACAGAAGCCAATGTTCAATAGCTGCAATAAGATATAGATTTTGTTCTATTTTCTGTCTTTTAGAAAATATGTGCAATTTGTAATTTATTTGATGATACATTTATTTTGTTGTGAACAGTATTTTTCATGAATATAGTTCATTAAAGTATTTTTTAAGAATACGTAATTTTTATTAAACCTATTTAATAAATCATAAAATATGCTAAATTTGTGTATTAAAATATTTTCAAGAATATAGTTTTTTCAGAGTAGAAGTTTTATAGAAGGGATGAAAAATTAATGAAAATGTGTCACGAAAGGGGGGGGGGGGGCACAGCTTTGCCAGTTCCTCCAAGGGCTCAGGATCACCTCGGTACGGCCCTGTCTGCGTTAAACCTTAACTCAAGTTCTGAAATAAAGTAATCAACTATAGATATAAATATCACTCGTCTTAAATATTTCTCAGCATTGTTGAAGGAACATTTTCTAGTTGTTTCCTTGCCACATGTCCTAGATACCTCATTTCGCTGTTAACATCGTCAGATACACTTGTGTCCGGAAGTTAAGTATAATTTGTATAATGCAAAAAAAAAAATTAGAGTTAATACAAGTGCAGTGGTTCGTAATTAGTTGTAGAGAATTGTGAGGCGCACAATCGCAGAAATTCACGTTCATAAGATGCTAGATAAAGCATTAAATTTATTAGTTGTAAACTTTGATTAATAAATTTAAAGATATTTATGAAATTATATGATGAATTATATTGTGAATATTATTAAATATATTAGTTACTAAAGTTTTTGGTATGATTTTATCTATATTAGCAAAGCATTTACTTTTTATATACTGACTATGGGAAAAAAAGATAATGTACATATTTTTTCCATTATTATTTCATATGTGAGTGGGGTTTTTTTTCAATGGATTAAAAGATTTGTGCACATTTCATATTATTTTTCAAATACGAGATAAATGGAATGCACCTTTTATTTATAAATTTCTAATATATCTAAAGTTTCTTACAAACTTAAAATTTCTTATTTTAGCTATATTTAAGGGATTAAGGTTAAAATGCACCGATTTTTCTGTGGAAATTCAACGAAATTTTGTTTAAAAAATCTGCAATGTGTAAATCCTATCAACTCAAAAATGTTTATATGTTATTTTTAAAGTTTATTTCCACTTTTAATCTTTGCACTCCCCGGAATAAAGTTTCCGAAAAGAAAATGAGGATCATATTTCAAAAGGAAAAAAGGGGGGGGCGCAGTTTCGGTATTTGCCCTGCGCTCCATTTTATGTAGGTACGCCACTGTCAACATTGCTTTCTGGCTTGACAGACTCGAAAATTTTCCTATCTTTGTAGTCATTCCACTTGTACTTGTAGCTTTGACGCGGTCGAAGACATTTTTTTGGCTAGTTATTTCATTGTAATTTTTATTAAATTATCGAAAGTATTGTATTGTTCTTTATGATTCTTATTGTCAGGTGAGTAAAGTCTGTAAAGTTAAAGAGTTTTGGTTTACTTTAGCCTTGAGGTTTGACATTCGTCACAATACAAAAAATTTTTTATCCCCCCCCCCCCCCCCCCCCGACCCGAATCCTAGATTCGCCACTGGGTTAAACCAAAGCTTAGTGAAACTAATCTATCTTTAACTGCATATGGTAATTTTAAATTGAAGCCAGAAGGTACTATTATAATTAATTGCTGAACTAGTAAACTCACAAATATTCCTTTGCAGTTCTATGTTGTAAATGATAAATCCAAATCAATATTAGGGTTAAAAGGTTGTTTGGAGTTAAAATTAATAGAAAGAATTGATGCTATAGAATGTAGTAAAATAAATAAAAATGAGCTAATTAAACAATATAAAGATGTATTTACAGGGACGAGTGAATTTCCAGATGAACCATATCACATTACTTTGAAGGATAATGCAATACCTGTAATTCACCCACCAAGGCGAGTTCCTCAGGCTTTACAGCCTAAATTAAAAGAAACCTTATATAAATTAGAAAAAGAAGAAAATGTGTCAAAAGTAAATAAACCTACTAATTGGGTACAAAGTTTGGTTATTGTAGAAAAACCAAATGGAAACCTGAGATTATGTTTAGACCCTAGGGACCGAAATAAAGTAATTAAGAGGGAACATTATCAAATTCCTTCTGCAGATGATATTATTAGTAGATTAGAAGGTAAAAAAATATTTTCTGTAGTAGATTTAAAAGATGGTTTTTGGCATGTTCCTCTAGATGAAGTTAACTCTGAAATTTGCACATTTAATACACCATTTGGAAGGTACAAATTAAATAAAATGCCATTTGGTATAGCATCTGCACTTGAAATTTTTCAGAAGAGAAATCAAAAGCTTTTTGGAGATATTGAGGGTGTAGAGATTTATTTTGACATTATTGTTGCAAGAAATGATGGAGCCTCGCATGATGCAATCATGTCGAAGGTTCTCGAAAGAGCTAGATCTGTAAATATAAGGTTTAATCCAGATAAACTGCAATACAGGGTATCAGAAGTTAAGTATGTTGGTCAAATTATATCTAAATCAGGAATAAAACATGATCCAGATCATATAAAGGCAATTGTTGAGATTCCAACACCAAAATCAAAAACTGAAGTTAGGACCCAGATAGCACGTAAGTTCGCAGCAAGTTTGATTTTGACTTGATATTACCTTGTCATCGTAAATTTGACGCGTCAAGCTTGAAGCGAACTTGTAGCAAGTTCGCCGTGACAACTAGCTCCACCTCCTTGCAATGCAAATTTACTGCAAGTTTGCAAAACAAGCTTGATGCAAAGATAGCACAAAGAGATAATTATCTTTGTCTCTGTTTTTAAAAAAACATCCGATTTTAAATAGCATCTCCTAGACCGTCCTTCTTTTTATTAATTCAATAAATCAATGATAATTTGTAAAAAAAACTAACTTTTTTATAAAAAAAATTTTTGAAACATTTTCCATCTTTTTACTAAAACTTTTTACTTTAAAGAAAACTATATCGCCTTTTTCTTAATGTTGAAATTTTAAAGTTTATAAACAAAATTAAACCGAAAAAACAGTCAATGTTTGTTGAAAAATAATAACTTATACATTTTGTCCCATTTTAAAGTAATTACTTTTGAACTCTAATTTCATAATATATTCTACTAGCAAAACGTAGTTATTAGCGAAAATCGCTCTCTCTTTGACTTCAAATCATATTCTCAACTCAAAAAATTAATGAAATCAAGAAAATAGTTTAAAATAAATCGTATACGAATCGAATCGAACCATGTATTAGCGAAATTTATCTTCTCCTCTTAGAGTTTAACTGGCCGAATGGTTAGCGCGTCTGCTTCGGAACCGGTAGATCGCGAGTTCTATCCCGGGTTGTGTTCGTATTCTGTTTTTGCTATAATTTGCAATGAGTTTGCAATGCAAACTTGCTGCAAGTACGTCCCATGGTTACCTCGAAGCTTGCGTTAACTTGCTGCAAATTTGTTTCACACTTGCACTCTTGTCGTGTCAAACTTGCTGCAAGCTTGCAGATTTGTAGTGCAAGTCTGTTGCAAGTTTGCTGCAAACTAAAATTGCTATCTGGGGAGATTGTTAGGCATGATAAATTTTCTTTCAAAATTCATACCCAGTGTATCTAAAGTTACTGCTCCATTAAGAAAAATCATTCATGAAAATGTAGAGTTTAATTGGGGAAAGGAGCAAGAAATGTCATTTGAAAACATTAAGGAATTGTTAACTAAAACTCCAATTTAAAAAGTTTTTAGTGCTAATGATGAAATAGTGATACAATGTGATAGTTCAAAAGATGGGCTGGGATCTTGTCTAATCCAAAAAGGACAACCTGTGTCATTTGTTTCACGCAGTTTAATAAAAAGTGAAAAAAAAATTACGCACAGATTGAAAAAGAATTATTGTCAATAGTTTTTTCATTTGAAAAATATCATAATTTTGTATAGTGATTGTAAAAAGTGACCATAGACCCCTAATGTCAATTGTTAAGAAACCTATGCATAAAATATCTTCTAGAATGCAAAGAATGGTTTTAAAATTATTGAAGTATGATTTTGAAATTAATTATGTACCAGGTACTCAAATGTTTCTCGCTGATACTCTATCACGTGCATTTCCTGTTAATGAAACTGTAAATGATGATCCTGAAATGTTAAATATTGTGCATGCTATTTCAAAACATTTACCCATGAGTGAAAAGAGAATAATGCAATTTAAAAGGGAAACTGAATTAGATCCGGAATTGCAAATAGTTGTAAAATATATTCAAGAGGGATGGCCTAAATCTTATAAAAAAAGTAGATAATAGTGTAAAATTGCATTATAAAGTTAAAAATGATCTTTACATTAATGAAGGGCTGTTATTTATGAATGAAAAATTAATTGTTCCTTATAGTTTGAGAAGATATATGCTACAATTAATTCACGAAGCTCATTTTGGGATAGAAAAATGTAAGAGAAGGGCTAGAGAAATAATGTATTGGTTGTTTTATTGTATATTCTCACTTTTATAACATATCTTAAGAGCATCTAGCAACCATCAGTTCCAGTATATTCACAGTCAACAACTATCTGATGCCAGATCCTTTTTAACAAAACCTCAACACTGAGTGTTGCCACATATATAACATCTTTCCCTTTTAGCAAACATAAAAAATACAAAATAATAATTTTTTAACTATAATACAATTGCAAATGATAATATACATAATGATATGCCATAATATACAAAATGATACAGATATAAAATTGTTGAATAATGCCTAATTACAAAAGATAATCATCATACCTGGATGGCCTGTTAACATTTCTACCCCTACGAGTTATATACACAGGGTTTGAACTATCTGAATTGTTATTATGAAGATAACCATTCTGAGAGGTGGTGTGAGATGCATTATGGTATAAATTAACAGCATTATTATTACTGTGATAAAGACCATTATCTTGAGTATTATTACCACATATACTCCGTTCATCACCAAGATCATGGTAATCAGGACTCAATTCTTTATTTGTCTGAATATTTGTCTTGCGAATATGACATTTATTTTGTCTAACGATTCTTCCATTTTTATTCTTTACTAGATATGATCTAGGGGTTGAATGCCTTTCAACGATTACTGCAGGCTCCCACTGTGTACCTACTCTCACCATTACCTTTTCCCCAAAGATAAATTCAAGTCTAACATGAGCTTGTTTGTCATAATATAACTTTGTCATTGCCTGTTTTTTAATTAGCCCTTCCCTGAACTGCTTATGTACTACTGGCTGTAACTCAGTTTGAGTTATGGGCAACTTTGTTCTTAGCTTTCTACTTAATAACATTTGACTAGGTGAAACACTCATACCTAAATAGGAGTACATCTGTACTCGAGTAATGCCTCATAAAGTTTTTCGGGACCTGCTTTTCTTAACAAACTCTTGGCAATACCTACTAACTTTTCAGCAAACCCATTTGACTTAGGATACCTAGGGCTACTTGTGATGATTTCAAAACACCATTCTTTTGAAAACTTTTTCATCTCCCAGCTACTGAAAGGAACGTTATCACAAATCATGATTTTTGGGATACCATGAGTAGCAAACATTGGTTTTAATTTATTGATAACTTCCTCTGAACTTTTATTCCTTAACTGAACTACATCCACCCATTTCGTTAAGTAACATCCTACTACTAAATAACTTTTACCACCATAATCACAAATGTCAGCACCAATTTTTTCATAAGGAAGATGGGGTATTGTGTGACTTATAAGAGGTTCTTTAATTGTTTGGGGCCTATACTTCTCACATACCATACATGTAGAGATCATTTTTTCAATATCATCATTAATATTAGGCCAAAATATAACCTGTCTAGCCCCAGCTTTTGACTTTTCTACTCCACAGTGTGCCTCGTATAATAACAATAACATGCTTTTCCTTAATGACATTGGTACTACAACTCTACTATTAAGAAAAACTAAATCTTGCTCCACACTTAACTCATGCCTAAACCTAAAATAAGACCTGACTTCTTTTGGAACCTTATCAATACTACTTGGCCATCCAGTTTCCCAGTATTGTTGTACCTTTTTAAGTCCTTGATCTTTCAAGGTAGCCTCCTTAAACTCTCCTTTTTAAATCTCTGACATCTGCCACTGTTTTGTTAATGTATGAACAAGTTCAATCATTTCCTCATCATCAATTTGAATCTCTTTCTCATTAAATGACCGAGATAAGAGATCAGCTATGCGCATAAATTTGCCTGGTAAATATTTTAAATTCAACTGATACTTTAAAAGCTTAATCTTTGTCCTTTGTAATCTATTGGACAACAAATTGACAATATTTTTGTTCATTATTGAAACTAATGGTTTACGATCTGTAAGTACCTCAACCTCTCTACCATATATATAGTAATGAAATTTATTTACAGCAAATAAAATACTTAAGAATTATTTTTCTATTTGTGCATAATTTTTTTCTGAGTTAGTTAAACTGCGGGAAGAAAAGGCTATTGGCTGACCATTTTGCAATAGACAACAACCTAACCCATCTTTTGAGCTATCTGCCTGCAATGTGATGGGTTTATTACTGTCAAATATTCCCAGTACAGGAGCATTACAAATTAGATTTTTTTTTAATTCTTTGAAAGTTTGAGAATGCAACCCTAGCCACTGCCATTCAACTTTTTGTTTTAAAAGTTCCCTTAATTCAGCAGTTTTAGTTGAAAAATGTGGCACAAACCTCCTTAAGTAATTAAGCATTCCCAGAACTCTCTGCAATTCAAGCTTATTTTTAGGCTCTTTTAATTCCACTCCCTTTTAATTACTTTATTAAGATCTTGGGGATCCAGACAAATTCGTATGGTTCCATTTGCTTTTTCAATTATAACTATATTGCTAACCCATTCTTTAGGCTGATCAACCTTAGCAATAATACCTTCAGCTTCTAATTCTTTCAATTTTAATTCTAACTTTGGTTTAATAGTTAATGGTACCCTACGAGGTGGCCTTACAACTGGATTTGCATCATTTTTAATATTAATTTTACAAGTACCCTTAAATTTTCCCACACCTTCAAATAACTCCACATTATTTTGTATAATTCATCTTTAGAACTAAATGCCATATTCATATACTGGTCTAATTTGTTTTTATTAGGAATTTCAATATCATTCACAAAATGAATAAGATCACACACATTCATTAATACCCACCCAGATAGCACGTAAGTTTGCGGCAAGTTTGATTTTGACTTGATATTGCCTTGTCATAGCAAATTTGACGCGTCAAACTTGAAGCGAACTTGTGGCAAGTTCACTGTGACAACTAGCGCCACCCTCTCTTTCAAAACCCATTTGCTACAATTTCGCCGTGACAAATAGCGCCACTTGCAGCAAATTTGCAAAACAAACGTGATGCAAAGATAGCACAAAGACTTAATTATCTTTGTCTCTGTTTTAAAAAAACTTCCGATTTTTAATAGCATCTCCTAGACCGTCCTTCTTTTTATTAATTCAATAAATCAATGATAATTTGTAAAAAAACCTAACTTTTTTATAAAAAAATTTTGAAACATTTTCCATCTTTTTACTAAATATAGCATTCGCACTTTAAAGAAAACTATAGCGCCTTTTTCTGAATGTTGAAATTTTAGCGTTTATAAACAAAATTAAACCGAAAAAACAGTCAATGTTTGTTGAAAAATAATAACTTATACATTTTGTCCCATTTTAAAGTAATTACTTTTGAACTCTTAATTTCATAATTTATTCTACTAACAAAACGTAGTTATTAGCGAAAATCGCTCTCTCTTTGACTTCAAATCATATTCGCAACTCAAAAAATTAACGAAATTAAGAAAATAGTTTAAAATAAATCGTATGCGAATCGAATCGAACGGTGTATTAGCGAAATCTATCTTCTCTCAGAGTTTAACTGGCCGAATGGTTAGAGCGCCCGCTTCCCGAGCGCTAGGTCACAAGTTCTATCCTGGGTTGTGTTCGTATTCTGTTTTTGCTATAATTTGCAATGAGTTTGCAATGCAAGCTTGCTGCAAGTTCGTCCTCTGGTGACTTCGAGGTTTGCGTTAACTTGCTGCAAGTTTGTTTCACACTTGTCGTGACAAATTTGCAGAGAAAGCTTGCAGATTTGCAGTGCAAGTCTGCTGCAAATTTGCTGCAAACTAAAATTGCTATCTGGGCAATAATGGTCTTACCTGAGGATTTGCCACTATAATAAAATCAATAACACAATTTAAATTATCAACACTACAGATCAAAGAAATAGATCCAACAGGCTTCATTGTTGCACCTCCAAAAGCTTTCAACACTACATTGCATTTTCTCATTTTGGACTGTGACTTAAACAAATTAAAAATACTAAGAGGCAGTACATTCACTTCAGCACCAGTGTCCAATTTGAATGTCACAGGCTGTCCTTCAATGATAAGAGTTTTGTTCCACTCCTTCAAAGTGGATGCTGACTCAATACATTTCACAATAAGAATATATATCTGAACGTTTACAGAGTTCACATAATAGTCAGTTGAAGGTTATGACGTATCCTGCGCTCTGCACCGTCGGCCAATGAAATTGCAATAATGGATGTCGGGAAGGCTTACCGAATAAAATTTTAAACAATTTCAAATGGAACAATACGACAAACATAATTTCTGTGGTATTTAAATATATCCAGAATGAATCAGAGAAGAAGGAAAAGAGAGAGAGAGAGAGAGAGATGGAATCTTCCACTTCAGGTTTAAACTTTGAAGTCACATTATGTAAATAGCTCTTTGAAGACATATTTCATTTTTTCCAGTCTTCTGTAACTAAAGATGTCAGACGCGAAGCAAAGGGATTATGACGTCACGTGGTTTCGACGAAATACATGTTGGAAAAATACATCACGCGAACTTTATTAGGAAGAATAGTGAAAGGAATTTTGAAGCGAAACTTTTTTAACACTTCAGAAAAAAATTAATTAAAATTCAACCAACTGTTTAATTTTAATCATTCTTGTTTTAAATCACGGAGAAACGTTATAATTACTTCAACAAATTTCAAATTGATAACAAAATTAGAACAGCGGATGCACGAAATTGAAGTTCAAAATTAAGTTTTTTAGGGTTAACCGACTATTTTTAAAAAATTTCTCAAAATTCAATAAATTACGTTAGGAATTCAAAACTAACTTTATTAGAATGGAAATTGTTTGCTCTTTCCGATGGTATATCTATTTTTTCGTACAATTATCTGAATTAGTGCGACAAATCACCCAAAACAACACAAAATATTGAATAAAAAAAATTATAGGTTGAATTTTAAAATTCCGGCTTCGAGGTGCATTGAGTAACTATTAAGACTACCTGTGCGCCAAATTTCAAGGCTGTAAGTGCGATAGATTCGTCTGGACATCGCACGCACACAAACATTGCCTTTTATACGAATAGATGTTAAGGGCTTATGTAAGCTTAAGAGTCAAATAACGCGAATTAATGGCCTTTGCAGGACTTATCTTTAATTTTATATTTTATTCCAATTTTAAATAGTATAAGTTAAACGACAAAACAAATACAAACAGTATTGTAATAATTTCACATTAACTTATAAGGTTAGCTAAAAATTACATTTCGTAATAATCAGTTATTCAAGTGCAAGAAAATTTCAATGCGATAATTCAGCTTGTTTCATGGAGCTGAGTTTTATAAAATTGGGTTGAAATGAAGAAAGATATAAGGGTCTATTCTGGTATCCCCGGTTGGGTTGGGTTCCGTTGTTAACGTGCGGAACCCATGCCAACTCCCAACCCAACCGGGGGTACCAGAATAGACCCCTTAATCTCATATCTGGAGCTACGTCAAGCTTATTTAGATATTTATTCTTAATATATGTATAAGACGAGAATGCTCTTTCCACAAGTTCTGTGTTCGTGCAAGGTTTTAAATATTTTATTGCTTTAATACCGAGTTCTTGGTACTCTTCTTTCACTGCTACCCAGAAGTCAATCAATTTTCTTTTTCTAACGGGTCTATTCTCGTACCCCGGTTGGGTTGGGAGCGTTTCGCCTTTCGACCGCGGGACCTTAATGGCTTTTTCTCGACCGAAAGAAGGGGTCTGATTCTCGTACCTCGATCATTTCGAACATCGCACTTTACGCTAGGAAGTGACGTACTTCTGCTGCGCGCGTAGCAAATCAAGCGATCGTCATTGTTTCATGGTTTCAGATTCAGTTCCAGTTTTGAATCGCCAAAGGAACTATGGCGAAGCGTGCATTTGCTTCCCAATTCGAAATTATGTTGGATTATTTTGAAAAATATCCACAAAGTTTAAGTGGGAAAGTTGATCGCATCTTTTCAACAGACACCAAGGGTAAGAGGTGGGAGGATTTAACTTCTGCTCTTATAACATGCATTACCCACGTAGCACAAGATATTGTCTTATATCATAAAATTCGAAAAAGTAATATTGTACAATATTTTTCCCAATATTGAAACAGTGTAAAACGTAAGACTTTTTCAATACTGTACATTGTTTTTTTCATAATATTGGATAATGTCATATAATACTGTATAATATTATACCATATTGAATGATATTGTACTATACTGAATAATATTATATAATATTGTATAATGTCATTAATACTGTATAATATTATACCATATTAAATAATATTGTACTATACTGAATAATATTATATAATATAACATTATAGTGAATATTTTAAAAATACATTTTAGAGGCATGAAAAAATGTTAATCACTTAATTTCAATGCGCTGAACTTATGGGTAACACTTTGCGATTTTTTGAACACCTCTACTTGCAGAGAGCTTTGAACCCGGGACCTTTTGCATGCGAACCAGGAACCTTACTATGAACCAGCTAGACGTACATCTGGGAGCGTAAATGATGATAATAAAATGTAGTTACAAAATTCGGATCTGTAGGAAATTTCATGTTCATTCACAATTATTCTGAAAAGTTTTCTTAATTAAATTATCTTTTATCGTTACAATTTCGAGTTCAAAATGAAATTAGAAGTCAAAGAGGAAGCAATTTTAGCTCTTATATCTAAGTTTGCTAATTTAATAAATTAAAAGGCAATAAGGTTTGAAAGTAATTATAATAATATGTTTGAAAGGTTTTAAAATAATTTTGAAATTTATTTATTCCTCTTTCAACGTATTACGAGACGTCTTGAACATTTATAATAACAGTATTGATTGAAAATCAAATACAAGAT